>MJUT01017186.1:222130-260028 GCA_002080005.1 Gigantidas platifrons | reverse complement strand
AATAACTGATTGACTGTCATACTGGCTCAATACCAAACCACTGCCTTAATGACAATGCAAATAACTGATTGACTGCCACACTGGCTCAATACCATACCACTGTCATTATGACAATGAAAATAACTGATTGACCAGCTATCATACTGCTTCCATACCAAACCACTCCCTTTATGACAATGAAAATAACTGATTAATCAGCTGTTATACTGACTCAATGCAAACCACTGCCTTTATGACAATGAATATAACTGATTGACAAGCTGTCATACTGACTCAATACCAAACTACTGCCTTTATGACAATGACAATAACTGATTGACTGTCATACTGGCTCAATACCAAACCACTGCCTTAATGGCAATGCAAATAACTGATTGACTGCCACACTGGCTCAATACCAAACCACTGCCATTATGACAATGAAAACAAATGATTGACCCGCTGTTATACTGACTCAATGTCAACCCACTGCCTTAATGACAATGAAAATAACTGATTGACCAGCTTTCATAGTGCCTCCATACCAAACCACTGCCTTTATGACAATGAAAACAAATGATTGACCCGCTGTCATACTGACTCAATGTCAACCCACTGCATTAATGACAATTAAAATAACTGATTAATCAGCTGTCATACTGACTCAATGCAAACCACTGCCTTTATGACAATGAAAATAACTGACTGACCCGATGTCATACTGGCTCAATGTCAACCCACTGCCTTAATGACAATGAAAATAACTGATTGACCAGCTTTCATAGTGCCTCCATACCAAACCACTGCCTTTATGACAATGAAAACAAATGATTGACCTGCTGTCATACTGAATCAATGTCAACCCACTGCCTTAATGACAATTAAAATAACTGATTAATCAGCTGTCATACTGACTCAATGCAAACCACTGCCTTTATGACAATGAAAATAACTGACTGACCCGATGTCATACTGGCTCAATACCAAACCACTGCCTTTATGACAATGAAAATAACTGATTGACCCGATGCCATGTTGGCTCAATACCAAACCACTGCCTTTATGGCAATGAACATAACTGATCAACCAGCTGACATACTGACTCAATGCCAAACCACTGCCTTAATGACAATGAAAATAACTGATTAATCAGCTGTCATACTGACTGAATACAAACCACTGCCTTTATGACAATGAAAATAACTGATTGACCCGATGTCATACTGGCTCAATGCCAAACCACTGCCTTTATGACAATGAACATAACTGATTAACCAGCTGACATACTGACTCAATGCCAAACCACTGCCTTAATGACAATGAAAATAACTGATTGACCAGCCAACATACCGGTTCAATACAAAAGCAATGCCTTTATAACAATGAAAATAACTGATTGACCCGATGTCATACTGGCTCAATGCCAAACCACTGCCTTTATGACAATGAACATAACTGATTAACCAGCTGACATACTGACTCAATACCAAACCACTGCCTAAATGACAATGAAAATAACTGATTGACCAGCCAACATACCGGTTCAATACCAAAGCAATTCGGTTGTTTCGAATCATGTCAATTCCGACCACGTTCCGTCTTTTTTGTGTCTTGACGTCTGAACAAATTGGCAGGCGACTTCCGGTGTTTACGCTATTACTGTGACAACGTCAGCATATCATAGTCGTAGATGCGGTAGATTATATGTAATTGTAATATGGAGACGCCAAGGAAACCGCTGAATAAATACTGGTGTTCGGTACCCCACTATCTGTCTTATATAAGAAATATATACATAAAGGCAGATCGTTTTCCTTTCATGATGCTGACAGCCGCAAATAAAGAAAGAAAATAAATTTAATTTTAAAGAATTATTTGTCTCTGCGTTGAAGTCTTGGATACAAATAAAATAATTTAATTGATATCTGTCTTTTACAGAAAATGTTAAGATATTTTTAACTTGAGAATCGAACGTTAAAACGGCACATATCGATTGGAGTTTTTGTTGTGTACATTGACACCGGAAGCTCAGGGCCAGCAGTTCCATCGAAATCACGTGATCTGGTAGACGAAAATAACAAAATTTTGACGGAATGGAAATGATTCGAAACAACCGAATGCCTTTATAACAATGAAAATAACTGTTAACCAGCTGCCAATCTGTTTCAATACCAAACCGCTGTCTGTATGGCAATGGAAATAACTGCTTGAGAAGATGCCATGTTCTTAATAACTTCAACACAGTAAGTTAGTTCAACAACTTTCTATCATCGACGACTAGATTATGATAAAACGTTTTTTGTGTTGATAGAGAACTTCATGGTTGTATAGGAAGTCCAATTTAATACTGCTCTATTCAGCCTTAAGTCATATAAGGCACGTAATGCTTGTGTTGAGCAAGCCTGTTTCAGCCTGGCGTATGATAGAGAATTTACTGTTAGATTCTGTCTGACTTCCGATAGGGATCCTCATAGTTGTGTATAAGGGTGTTAAATTGCTACTTGATTAGTCCTCTAGTCCAATGTGAGATTTCATGATTCTACAGGAGATCACATTTATCGTCGATTAGGCCGTGTGTCTTATATTTAACCCTTTGGTTTGGATTTTCTAAGACGTCCAGGAAGATGATGATTCCTTTGTGACATTAATAGAAGTGAGAGTTCGGTGGTTGTTGTTCGATTATTTCTGGATCGAGAGATGCTATCCAAATGTGTGTGTGATATTTGAGGAAACGCAAAATGCCGACTTTCGGTGTATTACTTTTCTCAAATTCTTGGTGTTTTTAGTTTTACTTTTTTTTTTATTAACAAAAGGTTGAATAATTTAAATATTTAACCTGAATAATACTTTACACTCTCGTATGTGAGCAGACGACAACAACAAATTGTGCATGTGTTGAAACTTTCTTTTCTGAAATTCTTGTTACATATTGCAGAAAAGAAGACTGTTGTAATGTAATGACAGGTTAAAATATTAATGTTTTCTAAAAAATTATAAATTGTTATCTTTTATTCCTCCAAATATATGGAAATCAAAAACAAGATATCTACTGTGAACGTACTTTTCTTCGTGGGTATCGATATTCGTGGTTTGGGTAAAAATTACAAGTTCGTGGATTCGAAAATTCGTGAAATTTGTGTTTGCACCCAAAATAAAATTCGTGGATTTTATATTTTCAGCATATTAAGTTTCAATGGGTAGCCAATCTTCGAGAAATCTTCAATACATTAGACGAAAATTGGTGCACAACGAATAAAAATGATTTCACGATACATTAAATAGGTAATGCATGCAAGAGATGTTCTCTGATTCACAAATACATGTACGTTATAATTGGTCAGTCACAGTAAATACATTCTTTTTACGGATTTCATTGTGCAAGGCAGTCTGTAGCAAAACCTTTTGCCATTGATGGACACTCGGGAGACACTGGCAACATAGTGTACACAAGACATAATACGAATAAGAACAAAACAAAAACACAACCCAATATGTGTTGGACACCACTACACGCAGACAAACACAAATAACGTAAATAAGACATGAGTCCTCCTACAAACAAGTGGGAGTAACGACGAATTAAAGTGTGTTTTTAAGATTGCTCCATGGGTATTTCTACATCTTCTAAAACTATATTTTGACAAGAACTACACATTATGTAAAGACAATTTGTCCTTGTCGTGAAGGGGCTGTCGTGGTCGTGATTGTAGTTACAACTACCTTAACACCACAAATGTTGTGAGTTCGAATCCCGCTCATGGCGAGATGTACTCGTTCCAAAATAATGTCATAAAGGTTTCAGTGACTTGCGGCAGGTCCGTTGTTTTCTCTGGGTACTCCGGTTTCTTCTCCCAATAAAACTGAAATATGGTTGAAACTTTCATTTTGTTACCTGAGCCTTCTTACCTACATGTACATATATGATAACAGGTAATTGTAGATGTTTTATGCTACCCTTCATACAATCTGAACACCTGCTTTTAATGTTTATAACAAATATTGGATAGGTTTGTAGAAAAATACACCAAAATAGGTTTCAAGGCTAAATATATATATATATATGATGTAATTGTATAGGATGGTTACCGAAGTGTCAACCACACGTCCCTATCAATAAATTATGAAAATTGGATTCATTCCCATTTATCCAACTTTTAAAACAAAAATAGATATTACAGTTTAAAAATAAAAGCTGGATAAATGAGATCAAAGGTAATCAAGAACAAAAGACATTTAATGAAAATGTGGGTTGTGTGACAGGTGAATGGGGGGAGCTAAAATTTGGACCAGGACAATGTATACATGTCTATGTGCAATTCATTGAATATTTTCCATATATTTCATTTAGAAAATGAAAACGAATTTCATTATTTTCCTCCTGACTTTTACAATTAATAGCCTCCTCTTGAAATGATAATCAAGTATGAAAATATTGCAGAAAAAAACGAAATATTGTTTGAGTGAAATTATTTGTTTGTTTGTTTGATGGTGTTTAACGCCACTTTCAACAATATTTCAATTATATCGTGGCGGTCAGCTTAATTAAATAAATCAAAAAATTAGAATGAAATATTTTTTTCATATAGATTTAAATAAATTATAAAAAAAAAAATACAGCTGGGGCCGTGTTAATGACAGTATCCTAAGATATGTCCTAAGACATGTCTTGGGACCTATATATTTTAGGACACTGGTAGGACTATCCTAGGACATGTCTGAGATTGTATATCAAAGCTGTCTTAGCACTATCTTAGTTTAGGATGTCTTAGGCATAATCGTAAATATGAATACGAGCTGATTTGTGTAAGGGAAGAATAATATAAATATAAATGCTACGAACATTAATGTGTGTTACACAAAAGTTCACATAAAAAATAAAATAATACGATTAAATTTTATTTTATTTATATATAGCATTGATTTAATTGTGATTTTTAGATAAGAAATGTATAATAAACCTAATAAAATCTGATAATAATTTAATAAAATAATACCAATGAAAGTGATGGTAAATTTTAATCAATACGTGTACCTTACATTAAACTTTTAGCCAAATAGCTGTTTTCAAGATGTCAAAGTGTCACATCATCAGTTATTCAAACGGGTTGATGGATAATCTGAATTGAGGTCTTCTTTTTTAAACATTTTGAACAACGAAAATCAAATTTTTAATAACTTATCAGAATCAGGGGCCTGTTTAACGAAGATGTCTTAGGACTAAGATATATCTTAGGATGGTCTTAGGACATGTCTTTGTCTTAAGTCTGTTTATCGACCGCCTCTTAAGTTAAGGTATGTCCTAAATTTTATCCTAACTTTAGGACAATGAATTATGTGACTTAGGACCATCTTAAGGTGACAACTACATGTCGATAAATAATTTAAAAAAAAAGATAATAATAATTAAATACACACAGTAAAATAAATTATTATTAATTCACATAATAAAAAACACCATCGATAAGTTCGGGCTACGTTTTCTGCTCATTTTGGATGTATGCGTAACATTCAAAATACGACTCTATTTATATAAGGTGAAAGTCTATCATACAAAAGAACACGATTTCCACGAGTTTACTCACTGTTTTCATCTGTATAGGGTGTACTACCCGTAAATAACTCGTTTGACAGCTTATAATGTCAATATAGACTGACAATTTCGATATGCATATTGTACAGAAGAGAACTCTAAAACTTGTGATTAACTCCAAATTGTCTCTTAATTTAAATTTCTTTCTGATTTTAAATTTATTGGAAGCTCATAATTAATATAAAATTATCTTTTTATTTATTGGGCTAATTATCTCCACTCCATCTGGATATTTTAATAAATTAATATCTTAGGATGGTCTTAAAACCATCTTTACTAGGATGGTCTTAAGACAGCTTCGTTGTGCTGTCTCAGACATGTCATAAGATGGTCCTACATGTCTTAGGATAGTTTCGTTAAACAGGCCCCAGAAAAACTTTCATATATTTTAAACCCATCAACGCTATCTCAAGTAAATAAACTGGGTTCCTTTTTAAAAAAAAAAAGTCATTAGAACTGAGGACAGGGGACTCCTAACATATTTACTTGAAAATGTCGATTTTATGTTCTCTGTAACATGTTTATTTGTATAATTTTATAATTGTCACAAACTGTATAGTTTAATGACAATAAAATTTTAAATTTGAATTTGAATTTGATAAAAACGTGCAGATTTTTTTATAACTTGAAAGTAAAACTTTGCCTGTCCATTATTTTGTACGTAACTGTTCCGTGTAATACATTCTGTACTTCTGTACCAAAATGAGCAGAAAAAGAAGTCCGAATTTTTCAGAGTCCGAACCAAAATACTTTTAGGACACCTATTTTGGTGTCCTAACTTTAGGATACCGTATATTTTAGAACATATCGCAATTTACATGTATACATGTATATAATAAAACTTCTTTTTGTTAATTTACTTAGCGTCATCTCTAACTGTGTACATCACGTCCTACTCTTCAGCATCAGATAACAGGTATTACCTGGTTTGTAACTAGATTAACACGACGGGTGTCACTAATGGAGCAGGAACTGCTTACCCTTCCGGAACACCAGAGTTCATCCCCGATGTTTAGTGGGGTTCGTGTTACACTCGATCTTTAGTTTTATATGTATATGTTTTGTAGATCGTTGTTTGTCTTTTTTCTTTAGATCATTGTATTGTCTGTACTTCTTTGATATATGGGTTGTGATTAGCTCTTTACTATCTTCAAGCTCTTACAGTCATTCTAAATGAAAGCTTTAACTATTTCTCACAAGAAGTCCTATTATTTTATGAAAGTAATTCCGAGCTTTGGGGAATGCTTACTCGATGAAGGTACTTTTACATTGTATTCCATTTTGTGTTCTAAAATATAAAAAAAAAAGAATAAGATGTTTGGTGCTTCTTTCAATTCCGAGAGAGCATAAGATATTATTTTGGTGAATGCCACTGAAATGTGCATATTCAATATGCCTATTGTTTTCGAAAATTAATCTAATGGATTTGGGATGAATATTCATGCGAACAGACTGTGGAAGACATATTCTATGTACGGCTCAAAACTTCGATATACGGATTCTGATTATCCCTTTGGTATCTTCAAACTCTTCTGAGTTATACAGAGGTATCTTGATATCTCTTGCAGCTGTACGGAGCGTGATTGTAATAATGAAGGATCGTTCCTGACCACCATTAGTAATTTGTTGAATTAAGCTGATTAGAATGTTAACTAATGTCTTGTATAGTGATAATCCTATAAGTTGTATTTGCATTACTATTATTTATCAGATTGTGTACTGAGAACCCCATAAATTTATTTATTTACCCCTCTCTCTCTCTCTCTCTCTCTCTTTTACGGTAGCATTTATTTTTGCAATATAAATAGAACGTTTCTTAATGAAAATAGAGCATGTTTTCTGTCTTAAATGGAAATGAAAATGAAAAATGTAGAAAATACATGAATTAGATTAAATGAACAATGGGTCGAAATTATTGATATGTAATGTCGCTGTTTATCATTCGTCAAAAAATCATATAATTTAATTTTTGTTTTCTTTATTTCATTTTAATTTATTAAGCAAAAATTGAGAAAAATTGGGGGAAATATTTCTTTAAATTTTAATTCTCTATTGTATTTATAAAAAAAAATTATGTCTACTATATATAGAGTCAATTACATAAAAGTTATCAAAAAATATTTATACACAACAAAAAATTATGAAATAAATATTACATAATACACAAACTGAAGTTAAAAAATGTAGCTGAGATGAGCAATCTCTGTACACAAAACAAACTATGAAATATGAGACATAAACTGCAGGTTAAAAATGTATCGGGGATGAGAAAACAGGTGTAACATTACAATGACACTTACACCTGTGTCTGATGCAGAGAATCTCGCAGTATGGCGAGAGAAACACTGATGTCACCGAAGTTTGTTTAATATGCCAATAAACAATACTTTATTAGAAGATCAAAACTGTGGCATACATTCTTTAAAGGTGTGTTAAAGCTAACCCTTTATTGATTATAAACTATTTCTTAGACCATCATAAAAACAGCATGACTTGTAACACCTGTCCACTTTACATGCTACATGAAAAATATGTAAGGCACGCGAACAAACTTGAGAAAAACATGTTCTACCAATCAAAATGTGTAACAGTATTGTGTCAAATACGTATTATATATTATCATCAATTAATATTAAATGTTTTATTTTTAATATATACAAAATTATTAAAATTCAGTCTACTTCTAAATACGAATATAGCTGGAAAATTGCTCGCTGGACGTTAAACACCAATCAATCAATCAATCAATCAATCAATCAATCAACCACTGACGTCATCACGATTTTCAGAGAATGTTTGTAATAATTTTAAAATGTTATACAAGATTGAGTACATTTTTAACTGTAACTAAAATATTTATTTGAAATTAAACCATATTAATACAATGGATTATAGAGATACAATGAGATACGCGGAATTAAATAAAATTAATTATTAATTGATATTAAAACAAAATGTATTTATATTTATATTTTTCAACGATATAGCTTAAATATTGTTGAAAGTGGCGTTAAACACCATACATCAAATCTTATATTTTTCAAAAGAGGCCGCTTGATAATATTATAAAACGTAAACGTGGTCTTATATTTTATCAGATAAAACAATAAAATAGTAGTTGTCGATAAAATCTTTAAAACTACTATCTGTTCTTGGTGAAAACAAAACAATGTGTAAATTTATATGCAAATAAACGTGAAGTATTCACTATGGTTAAGAAACAGAGGTTTGACATCAATTCATTACATGAAAAATCTTCTTTTTTTTTTAAATAACCGTGATTATGTTATAACGTGATTGTTTTTATATCTGCACAACCCGGTTCTATTATATTCCTGATACAACAAACACATGCCGTCATTATTAAAAAAAAAACATCAGCAACATGGAATTATATTAACACACATTTAACAGGAATAATGGTACGCCTTCGTTTTACCTACCACTTTGTATGAAACAACTGGGAAAATTGTTTCAAAATATCAAATCTGTCAATCTGAGATTAACATATCTTTATATATGTGCAACTTTATTTGCATATTATTAATTTTAATTTGGAATAACTAGTGTTAATTTATAAAAGTCGATTAGCGTCTAAATTATCCGACCTTCTCTCGTTTTATTATTGACTTTATGTAAGGACTTTTCTCAGTTTGGTATTATTGTCAACATTTATTGAATGCTTCATTCATCTTTAAGTAAATAAAGGTATGGAACAGTGAACGTTTTTCTGTACGTATTAGTTTTACTTTCATTTCATATGAAAATATTGCCATACAATACAATACAATCCGAATTATTGACTTTATCATGATATTATTTTTACAGTATCGGAAACACAGCATGAAACCGATACCGCTGTCCACTCATTTTCAAAGAAAGGTCTAAACCAATCAAATTGCGAGTTTTGCCACAGTCAAGACACTTGACAGAGAGTGTTAAAAAGCAATTGGCAACAAAAATCTAGCGCAACTCGTATTTCTTGATTCCAGTGATATGGATGGTGTAAACAGCGCCTCGTTATATTTTCAAGAACCACTTGCAAAGAATTCTAAAACAGGTGAGTTGTATTCATTTTCCTTAATTTTCTTTATTTAATGAAAGGAATAGTATTTCAGGTCACTGTTTCTGTACAATAGGAAATGACCAGTAAAACTTGGATGGTTTAATTGAAGAATTAGACCCCGTAAGGCGGTTGGTTTAGCTTTTATTCAATTTATTTGCTAGAAAATTAAATCTTTGCTTTTCTCTACTGGATTGTTTAGAAGCAAATCACCCAAATTTGATTAAATTTCAGACACGCTGTGCCAATATATTATTGTGATTTAGCTAACTAATATAATTAATTAGAACTAGTTAGCCTCGTATTGATCGACAATTATTACCTTTGTGCCGTATTAAATTCCAAAACTAACTATTATTATTTACGCATATTTCAGAAAAGATCATATTTTGTTTACCATAAATAAGCGAATAACTATTTAGCAATTTGTTTTTATTTAATTATTAATAAAATATCTAAGGCGTTGGCCTTTATTTTTTTTTCTTCATCAGTATTAATTGTGCATTTTAGGGAATCGAGGAAAGGAATTTGTAAAAGTGTTCTTGTTTTCCGACCCCATTCGATCTTGTATCCATCTTGAATTATCCCGCGTTTGCTTACACAAATTGTGTGTTTTACTCCAACTTTATAATATAAAATATATTACGATTAAAAAATGTTTTTATTTAATTATACAATAATTTCGTCTTACTTACCCGTCGGTTCCTTCTTATTCTAGAGTTAAAGGGTGAGATAAACAGCAGTCAAATGGTCAGCAGAGACAGTGATAGTGGCTCATCAAAAGAACCTGACAGTGGCTCAGAGATAGACAGTGACCGATCTAAACAGAAACGGCATCGTACCAGATTTACTCCGGCACAACTCAATGAACTAGAAAGAAACTTTGCCAAAACACATTATCCGGACATATTCATGAGAGAAGAGCTGGCTTTGAGAATTGGTTTAACAGAGTCAAGAGTTCAGGTAGATATAATATTTTATAATGTTATTTTTCGAAATATACTCGAGAATTGCACAATTTTTAACGTAACTGACACATATTAATGTATTTTTGAAATTGTTAAATTTAGTTCCGATTTTACTAAATAAATCGAACATTATTATAACACATTAACTCCTTATATACCACAAAACTATTTTACTTTTTTTCTGAATATATGCAAACTATTTTCAATCAAATTTAGATTTTTCTTTTTTGTCGAAAAGCAGTATTATTAATTTTCATAATTTGTATGTTATACAATTATAGGGGACAATATTGATGAAATAGATTTAAAAACATAAATGAGAAATAAATATTAATTATTCACAAACAACCATCATTTTTTTTTTATTTATTGCTCTCCCGAAAATAATGATGTCCGATCTGCTGTTTATATTATCTAGATAATAAAACAATAAAGGACAGTAAAAGAATGCACTGTTCGTCCCAAATTATAGGCCCAAAATTTAGTTTTTGTGTTTTTCTTAAGCTTTAAAATAATCCTTGTAATATTTCAATTTGTGCATTTTAATAAAAAAACGAATGAAATACATAAAAAAATATTTTTTTTTGTAACTTTATTATTTTCATTATAATTGTATATTTATTTTATTTTGTTTTCATTTTTTATTATTATTATTATTAAAATTTTGGTAGATTTTGTTTTTGTTGAAATTTGAAAAGACAAATGCATATTTTTTATATGTTAAATCTGTATTAGTTCTTAAAATATGGCAATATTAAATACAAAATTTTTTAATACTAATTTCCCGACCAGGACGTAAATTAAGTATATACCGTCCTTGTTTCCCAAATAAGATTACAGATATTAACTACAGACAGTATTCATGTATGGAATAGTTTTTGACGTATTCCGGCCCACGACAACACTTTATTGTTATATAGTGTTGTTTATTTCGGTTAAATAGTCTACAATATATAGTCTTTGATAGTTGCCGACACATTTTTATACCTATTCATACTGAAGTTGACCACAAATAAAAACTATTTCAAGATTTAAATGTATCCACTATATTACTGTATATACATTGTCTCTGTTAAAGTGTAGGTCTATTATTGTATGATTCAAGTTTCAAAAGTGCACTTTAAAAAAAATAATACCGAACCTTATTGTCACCGGTCGCACTTTTTAACCGCGTTTGTTCCTTTTATCGATATGAAGAATAAACTTCATAATTTATATTTTGTTTTAAGCAGATTTGTTTATAATAAGGCCAGTGGTGAAATATATCTATATGAACCATAGTATACAGCTCGTGTATAAGACAATGAAAATTATGATCAAACCCATTATTTTGTATGGTAGTGAAATTTGGGGGTGTATTCAAAGTTGTAGCTCAAAATACAGAAACGGTTATACATTTGAGAAAATATTTGATAAAACTGAGCAAGACTTAATATATACGAAATACGAAATTCAATTCTGACAATTTGTATATGGAAGACTGGAAGGACATAAAAAAAGATTTCAAACTTGGCAGATCTCCTTTATATTTAGATATTATTAAATCAATTCTTCCTTTTGGGATATAACTTAAAGATCTCAACTTGTGAATGAATTGTATTCTCATAAACCAAATACATAGAGTTACAGAGAAGTCAATAATAATATACAACATATTAAATTTTGTAGATGACTCCTTTCTATATAATGCCTTGAAAACATTAAATGAAACTTCAATCAAACACATTTCTTGGAATAGAAATGTCCAAGTCCTTTCTAATTTATTAGATATTCTACAATATCAATATCTTGCAAATTTAAAAAAAAAATAATAATATTGTTTTAAAAAATCACAATCATATAAAATAAAGAATTATGGAAAACACAATGATATAATGCTTCAAGTAATTACATACCAATGTGAAAAGTTTTGGCTGTGAAAAATACAGAAATATGACATTTACCAAAGTTACTAACAGACACAAGAACTTCACTGATAAGGATACTAACATTTTAAATGTTAATTTATATACAATTTGTGTATATTTGTTTGTTTATATATAATATTAAAATCAATCCAGAGATATTTCTTTCTTTTGAGTACGTCTTTATGAGCCCTTTGTGGGTCCATGATTAAAACATGTTATTATTGCAACTTACTCGCGACTATGGAAATTTATATCTAAAAAAATTAATAATATGAAATCTCCGTGGTATGTCTTTCGGTCAGAAATATGTTATAAAGCCAGAGATAAAGCTATAAAATTACATTTTTCTATTACAACTTTAAAATTCAAAAATACCTTTTTGTATTATTTGTCTACTACATTTTGTATTTTTTTCAAAAGAGAAAGTGAAAGGAATTTTGTTTTAGACTGCAACAGGTTTTTTTTTTATCACAATCAATTTCGATGGAGTCTTTTATTAAAATCTAACTTTTTTCCTAATTTAGACAGTAACACATCTTATTAACTATTAAAGTAAAATCTGGCCTGTACAACGTAAAACTATTGTCTGCTTACAAAAACGTTGTTAGTATTGAATACTACAAAGTTCCACATATATGTTTTTTGTCAATTTATATATTCATGTCTGCTATAGCATGTATGTGCTTTTTGCAATAAAGAATTCATTCAAATATATATATATATACAAAGTTCCACATATTATTACAATGTACTTCAGTATTATCTATATAAATTTTCTACATGGTCCTGAGTGAATATTGTCACTTTCTTATCTTTAAATGAGTTTTAAATTTTAAAAAAGCCCCCGTTGTTTCAAAGGTTCTCCGAAAAAAATATCTAGATTCCACTTGTCATAATTATTTATGTCTGTATTGGGGATAGGGGTAGGATCGCTATGTCCATCTCCCAACATGGAAGCTGTTGAGATCTCCGTACTCAACACATATAAATTAGTTGAACATTTTTATTCGACATCAAAAGTAATTTCATTTTCTCACTTTACCGAAATTTCGAGTTAACCGATTTTGACATAGTGAGATTTCACTGTAATTTTACTAAATTATTTTTAGATTCATTTCTCCTTTCCGAATCTTATTACTTTAAATAAATATATGAAAACAATTTAAAAAGAAATACTTTACTGAATATCATTTTAACCAACGCTTTCTATTGTAAATGTTATTATTTGCTGTCATAGTGTGTGTTATATTTTAGTTTAAGCAATATGCTGAGCTTGGAGTTTGTATATTTTTCTATATATTTAAACCGCTGCATTTCATTTCCGGCAATCTGTACTTCGTTTCCGACAATTTTTTACGGAAGAACCGGTCTAAAACCTAATTTGCTTAAAACAAATTTAAATGTTTTCATTTCTACTCAATTCAGTTTTTAACTTAAAGAGATGTCCGAACGTCCGTATTATACAAATCCAAACAGAATCAGATGTAACTCTACATATCTTCGTTTACATGCAACTCAAACTTCTAGAATGTCAACGATTTATCACTAATAATTCGAGGACACATTAGTGTAAAACAAACTTTATATATTCACTGAAAAACCAAATTTCCAGAAATAAATAATAATTATAGGAATTTAATTAGCTCCACACCTGGTATAATGAATATTCTGCCACAGTCGTTGTCTCCTGTTTGTCTAAACAGGGGTTTGATATATCATCATCGCACGCAATTTGGAAGCCTTAATTAACATAGAGATTATATTATATCCTTCCAAGAAGCGGACTTCATTTAATATTGACACCGAGATAATTATCCTATTAACTTTTCTCAGCATCTTTCTATAACGAAATACACACGAGGATCTCCAATTTCAACCGCGTGTGGACTGTAATATTAGACGAAATCCTCATGGTTTTATCATTGCGTGAGTGTATACGCGATTGTCATTGAAAAATGCAATGCGGGTACGTCAGTGATGGTCCCCCGGTGGACGAACGATTCTAGAGATTGATGATTTTACATGTTGGAATAATATGACACGAGAGCTCAGCGATTAAACTTACATATTTTTGAAGGAGAAATAATTGGGTTCTTTAATGGTAGGATTCAAATGAGTTGTACAACTTATGAGAGTTAACAAGACTCAAACTTTTAACTTATTTATCATAATAGTTAAGTAAAAATAATTCAATTCTAGCGATCTTCCAATATTAATTCAAGATTCAAGATTTTATTAACAAGGCTCAGGCACAGTGTGCAACATGAGCATACAGTTATTACAACATAAATACATACATATGAAATAAGACAAAAACACAACAAGAACATTAACATTGGAGAAAAAAAAACATAGTGAATAGATGTGATCACCTTAGTATCTAATGTACTAGAATAATTTACTGATTCCTTTCAAAAATAATGCTACACTTTTCAATAATTGAGAATTACACAAAGAGAAGATACCAGCCATTTTAGCTACACTACTATTTTGTACATAATATTTTGGAATATATTTGGATCTTAAACTTTGTATTTCAGTGTTATTACATATAAACAAGTAGTGATATTCATCGCCAATTACATCTTTTGAGCATTTTGTACACTTTCTATTTTCTCTTGTAATTTTTTGCCAACGTCCTGTTTCAATTGGTATTCTAATGTTACAAAGCCTAAATTTAGTTATATAGATTCTATACTTTTGTTCAAGGCGTAGCAGATACGGTTCTATACAAAACTCTTGTTTGAAAAGAGAATAAAAATGACCACGAGAGGATTTACCAATTTCTGAACGCCAATTTTGTATGAATTGGTCAATAAGAATTTATTTCACATGTGTTTTAATCCAAATTATATTAACAGGCATTTGGTTTCTAAAGATAAAACTTAGGCCAATATTATCCAAAATATTTTGTATATTTTTCACATATAAAGTCTGACTATTCTCATTTGCATACAACTTGAATAGAAGTTTATATATCTTAGAAGACAACTTTTCTGTAGTCATTAAACGACTCCAGAAACAGAGCATCCTGCATTTGATATTAATGTCAAGAGGGTGTCTACCCAACTCACCATATACTAAACAATTTGGAGTTGTAACTCTTACCCCCAAAATTCTTTTTAAAAATTGTAAATGTACTTTCTCAATATTGTCATTCTTACCTACACCCTAGACTTCACTCCCATACAACAGGATAGGAGCAACAAGTGAGTCAAAAATTATCAACTGTAAATCAATAGGCAGTTGCAGGTTTCTAATTTTATAATATACCGCATATAACGCTTTTTGCGCTTGCTCTACTAACTTCTTTTTGGTATGGACAAAACTACCATTGTAATAAAAAAGAACTCCTAGATAAGAATAACAATCAGTATACTCCAACTCCTTTCCGTCTAATTTTAATCGTAATGCATTCGGAGATGATACTGTTTATATTTGCCATTCTTTTACTGAACTTGCTTAAAGTAATATGAAAGGCAAATATCGTGGAATTTTTTATATTAAATATTTTCACTTAATATGTCACTTAATTTGAACTTAAATCAACTGCATAACATTAAAAATCCACTCAAAAGCAGATTTTAAGAGCAAATCGCAAAATATTTGACTGCAGATAATTCTGTTTTCCAGTACAGTAATGCAAATGATATGCGCGTGACACAAGATTTGAACTCTTTCGGGGAGATTATCGCTCATGCGCAATGTTCAGATGATGAAAAATATATATATATATTCCGTGTGTACCACATAAGAATAATTGAAAAAAAAATTGGTTCACACGACATGAAACACACGGATTCCTCAATAATCATTGTCAGGAATGTGTGCGTGTTTAACTCAGCATCCATGATTGTTTATCTTTTCTTCACGAGGTCATGATCGGCAATCATCGGACCAAAACTTTTCGTCACGAGGTCATGATCGGTAATCATCGGACCAAAACTTTTCTTCACGAGGTCATCATCGGACCAAAAACAACCGAAAGTTAATCAGTCTCCACAACAATGGCGAGGATGATAAACATGCACACGGATTTGCAGATTTCTAGTTGTTGGGAACATATTTCGACTTGAAACATGCATGAATAGCTTAGTAAAGGTACTGCCGTATTCCAAATTGAATTTTCAGGGAAAAATTTTCTTCACCCAAAACTGGTGTAATATTACTTTAATTATAATACACGGAAAAAGACGGATGGCATAATTGTTCAATTTGTACTTAATTTATAGCGCATTATACAAGGCCAACAATAGAATGACATTTTTTAAAATTTAATATATGTAAACAATTGAATAATTATAAATGGTTCACAACAAAATATGACTGAAATATTGCTCATTTGGAGGAAACATTAATCAATCAATCAGTGACTTTCTCCAGTTTTCTCCGGGTCCCCCGGTTTCCTCCACCAATAAAACTGACCGCCACGATATAACTGAAATATTGTTGAAAATGGCGTTAAACACCATAAACCTAACCTCAATCAATTAATCAATTAATAACTCAATCAATCGACTTGTCCATCGTGGTATATTTTATTTTATTATACCTCTAATCAGAATCTAGGAATTTGATTGGTTGTTGACTAAACATTAAAATCGGCAAATGACTCCGAAAGCGCCTATTTGAACAGAAATGACCTCGCGTGCATTATAATGACTCCAACTCGACAAGAAACTGACCTCGCGTGCGTTATAATGACTCGGTCAATGAAATTAATGACCTGCGTCGGCTCGTCAGTTATAATGACTTCCAATTTTATTATTTTCCGTTTATTCGTATGTTGTGAGATCAATAACTATGTACTGTGGACGTTTTTTATACTATTTTCATGCCAGAAATAAATCCTAAATCACGAAAAATTTATATCTTTTGTGTAAAACAATATTCTTCTTCTTGACAATTAACAGGAAGTGAAGAAGTCCTTGAGGTTACCGGATAACTCGGACCATTACAATCTCGGACCATTACCAACTCGGCCCATCGTAATGTTTTCAATGTAATTCATAATTTACTAAATATTCTTAGTACCTTATCCAGTTTATTTCGGTATAATAAAACAATTGATGACTACATAAGAAGTCAATACCAGGATATGAGGACCTCTCGACTTGTCACTCTCGGTGACCTGACCTGACCTCGGCCGTTGGCCTTGGTCAGGTCAGGTCACCTTGAGTGCCAAGTCTCGAGGTCCTCATATCCTGGTATTGACTTCTTAGGGAGTAATTAATTGTATACCATTGGACTTATATTTCTACCTTACGATGGTTTTGGTTTTAGTTTTTACTGCGGGTCTTAATTCGTCCATTGTGCATTTAAATGTTAATTAGATGCAATACATATATTTCTGATACATGCACTTAAAGACTACAACCATGGCATTCAAATTCAATATCATTTTCTAGGATTTTTCAAGGTGTGTGGGGGGGGTGAACCGTGACAAGATGTGAACACCCAGACTTGATAGCACTCGTTCAACCGATATTTCAAACCAAAATCTGGACTTTTATTTTTAACTACGGGTGTGTGACAGGGGCTTTTCGAGATTCAATATTTTATTTGCACACACTCGTGATATAATACACGTGTAACCAGAGGATATAAATACACTATACGTGTATGGAAGTTACTGACAGAACATTAACTATTTTACAACAATCCAATATTCTTATGAACATACAAATGTACATATATTTTAGTCACAACTCTTAGATAAACCTTTTATGAAATGAAGGACATCTTAAGTGTGGAGTATTGTGGAATGTTTTTCTTCCCTGGCAGATTGTTACAAATAAAAAAAAATAAAAAATAAAAAGATGAACGTTTTCCTGTTATCATTGAATTTTCTTCTTTTTTTAGCAAAATATATTTAAATGAAATGTGTCAAATTTGGTCCAAACAGCTAGAAATGAAGGTGTGCAGACATTGTATGTGTAAGGTTTCCTCTCTTCTTTTTCAGCAGTGAGCACTTTTATTTCTGAATTCGTTACCAATTTCAATTATATTGTATTAAATGATAAATTCTATTTTCATGTGCTAACCTCGCCCATCTACCAATCTCAGCGGGGAATTTAATATTAAACCATCATAACGGAGACAAATTAAAGTATACCTGTTTTTATTGTCAAGTCTAACTAAATAATTTTATAAGTTTTAATACGTAAATAAAATAAATTATCCTCAAATACATTGTCCTACCATTTCCCTACACCAGATTTGAGAAAGGTTCTTATGCTTGCTTTGGGTTAGACCTATAATGTCATCAGTATATAAAATATTATGACTGTTTCTAGTGTATATTATAATACGGTTTCAACAAAAACAGACTGTATGCATTCGAACCATGAAAGCTGTACGTTTTGCTTAACATGCAAATTATATAAAAATATAATATAACCGAGTGTGTATTGGAACCTTTTAAAACATTTAATTTCTTCAAAAGTTAACATTCGGAGTTTTATTTAATAAATTGATAATCGGAACTTTTTCAATTTCTTTGACAAAAACTTCAGCGGAGTACTTCAATATGGGAGCAGCAAATATCGACAAGTTTTAACTGTAAGCTTACCGAAATATTCGAATTATAAGTCTGTAAAATAAGGGGGACACAAAGTGATTTTGTGATTGTTGAATGAGGTTATTTTGTGCAGCAGAGAAACTGCGACTGTATTTAAATGTCATGGAAATCCTTAGATTAGGCAGATAATTCAAGGGGAGAACCATGTTATAAACATTGTGGTCTTGTATTATTTAGCACAGTAATAGATATATTCATTAACCACATGGAGAGTATTTCCAAAGAGTTTTAAATCAAAACTTGTGTTATGTTTTTCGTCTGACAAAAAAAAAATTAAACCTGCGTTTTATTTAATTGACTTTTAAGTTCTATCTAGTGGTTCTCAAACTTCAATAATTTATTTATAGTTTATCTGCGCCTTTCGTTTGTACCGATTTTGTCGGAATTAATTTCATAGACCAATACTAGGATTGGATTGGCCGATATACAATATACTATGCTATGCTGACTCTCTTCGCAATGTAAATATTTTTACTACGATATAAATGTCTACTTTTAACTTAAGATGGGTGTAACATAAAAGGCGAGCGTTCACAACAGGGTAATTGGGCTTTATTTTATCTTGTACATGTCTTTAATATACATGTATAATTGTTTTATTTCTTATTGTTGGTCTTATATGTCAGTTTAAAAGTTCATCACAGTCTATGTTATATTACACATGTCTTTTTCCGATTTAATTGAAGCTGACCTGAGGCGCTTCGAAGTTTCGGGAACATCATTTACAACCAGTTGTTAGCAAGAATGGCAGGTCATCATTGTCTCGTATTATTATCATTCATTTTAATTTAATTGTGTCGTTCACTGGACGTTGTATAATGATTCCGTTCATAATTTTTTTTTATTTCTCCTCACTATGATGTGACTTTATATTCTGCGCATGACTTTTTTAATTTGTCTTCCGGGTGTTTGTCTTTTCCACTATTTCCGATTTGCGTCAATCGGCAAATCTCGGGTGAATCCGCTTGCCCTCCTTTCATGACTGAAGCAACGGAATCGGCCGAGTTTTGTCTAGTACGGTTTTCGTATGAACAAATAACTATTAGTCTCATAGGAATTAAATTACAAGTATACACGGTAATAGTCTTTAAAAATGCGTAACATTTATTAGCGTTGGATTTTATCATTTTTGTATTTCCTTTTTAGTTCGATTAGTAATATTTGATAAGAAACACAGAAATTATATTCTGAAGAAGAACCATTACCACTCTGCGCCTTGTACTAGGAAAAAAAAACAAAAACAAAAAACACACACAATTACACCAATCAAAGGTATTCTTTAATATGACACCAAAGCATGTGGAAATAGTAAGTTTCATGAAGTGAACCCGTTAGACTGTAGGGAAGACGAGAACATTTAATACAAACACTACAATTTTACCAATAAATGTTCTAAGACTCTTGCTATGGTGGTATTTATATTCGTGATCAATGAACACCAAACATCATACACATCAACTCTCCCTTTATCGGTTGATTATTTATACCGCCTTTCATGAAAAACGGTTAAATATATTTTACTATTAGGCGTGCTTACGACTCGCTATACATTTTTGATTCTATGTATACATACATTAAAGAAATGTTTTAATAATTGATGAATTATACAAGATGGCGATTTAATTTTATATTCCCTACATTTTCTTATTTATTTAGTTCATGCTGTAGAAAGGGTTCTATATATAGTCAAAGTGCATATGAATTTTTCCCACTTCAACTTCAAAGGTAAAAATGGTCGGCGATATTGACATGAATTACAATTAATTGTATTAATATTTAAATCTTTTGTATGCATGTAATATTTGATTTTTGATTTCAACCCCTACAGCAATGTCTATAAAGGTCTATTATTGACCATCAATTAAGTAATGTGAAGGAAAAACAAACATGGCCATTTACATCTAAACTGAATAAAAGTCTAATATAAAAACCACCAAACGATCCTCTTTTAAAAAATGCCGCCACTATGTAAACACTGTTCGTAAATATACATGTAATATAGACTGATACATGTTAAATTTATGACACATAAACAAAATAAATATCAACGTCTAAATGTAAAGAATGGCAGGTTTTACATATTTCCGGTCATTTATTATAAAAATCGTTTTCTTTCAGTCTATAAATAAATTTAATATTCAGCCTTATTATATTTGTCGTTGAAATAGCTCTCCAGAAAAAAATGGACAGAACTAGTTTTACTCAAAAACTCAAACTTATCAAATATTAATGCTCTAATAGTATACAGCTATATTATACATAAGTCTAATTATAGATTTACTCAAATAAAGCTGTCTTGAAAATGAAGAAAAGTAGAACAACTTATCATGAAACTAATGCATATTAAAAGAAAGCAGTTAGTCATATAACTAAGAAAATCTGAATATAACAATAAATCTCAGATATTACAAAGGCAACACAAATTTGCATAAATTTATTAATCGTGTGGGATAATCGTCTGTTTTTATTTCCCAAAAGATTGCCAAAATCACAATGGTTTTGCACGAAACAGTCATCATATACGATATTGCTATTTAAATATTTTCGCGTGTTTTAGATTCATGGAAAGAGAAGACTATCCCATGGAGACGGATCCATCATGTGTCTCCATTGCTATAAAATTTAGACAGCTATTTGTCTGAGCATGAGCATAAAAGTAAAAATATATCCTATGCATTGAACAATGTAGTTGATTTCGGCACGATTAATTTGAATATACATGTACATTTTGTACATGTAATTAAATTTACTGTTTTATATACTTTTATATTATCACCATTTTATAATACCTATTGCTAATTTCAGGTTTGGTTCCAAAACCGTCGTGCCAAGTGGAAGAAAAGGAAGAAGACGACAAATGTGTTCCGAACACCAGGTGCTTTACTGCCATCTCCCGGATTACCTCACTTTGGCTCTATGAATGATGGTCTGTGTAGTTTTCATCCATCTGATACACGTTGGTCTGGTATGTCTGGGATGTCAGGAATGTCTAATCTAGGAGGATCAATCAATGGAAATCCCCTGACTTTTCCGACATCGTTACAAAGGCAAGGACTTGGGCAAGGTTTTGGTTCTCAAGTATCTATCGCAGGACTTGCAGATGCAGTAAACGTTTCTCTTGGTAACAATTTTACTATGCCAAATGGCGGTTCTATTTATAATTCAGGATATGGAGTTCAAGTGGCGAGTTGTTCCTCCCCGTTACAGTCAAATTCGAACTCACCACCAGCAGTATCAAACACTCAGATGACCTGTGGAATGCAGGAAATTGGTGAAGCTTGGCGGGGAACCAGTATAGCGTCCTTGCGTCGAAAGGCATTAGAACATACTGTTACTTTATCTGGATTTAGATGAGTTGTGTTAAGACAAGGACGTATATACGTCCTTGGTTAAGACTATGTCACGAAAGTGAAAATAATGGATATTATTGTAATATATTTAAATGCAGAACTTTGTTGCAACTATTTTATTTTGTATATAGATAGTACATGCTATGTAAACAATTTGAACATATACAAGGAAGTTAGAACCAAATAGATTCAAGCATATATGTTTATATTCCTGACAAAAACATGTCCCGTTTCGGATAGATACAAAAACCTTGTTATAACCAAAGACAAGAATTCTTTGGTCCAAATAATATTGTTACATCATGATTACGTTGTTAACACCTGGTCATAATTAACATGTGGTAAATATCATATAGGGTGTAAATTTGGAATGTACGTATCTAGGGAAACATATTTGGTGAAATATTCAGTTAATGCCAGGAAGATAAAACCTAAATGGCAATGAAATTAAAATTGTGTACATTTTTATCATGATGGTGCGAGCTTAAGTTGTTAATTAAAATTCTTGCCGAGTAGAAATGGGTCACCCTTTAACCAGCTTATAAACCAAAAGGTTTCAAAGACGTCAATTATACAGTATTCTTGACTTGCAGTTCAATGAAATTATTCAATCAACATAAATATCAGTGATGCAGTTGCATAGTTCGATGTGTGCCAGATCTGGAAATGGTGGTTAGGTTTTAAAGTTTTAGGGTGACCCAAAGAGTAAAGAGATAGTGGTTAGTGCTATTTTTATTGTTGTTTGTACAATTAATTTCAATGTGGTAATTCTAGTCTAAATGCTATGTATTTTATATACTCATGGCTAATGTGACATTGTCAGACATTCTATATCCGGGCATCTGATGACCACGTAGAATCGAACACACCTATAAATATCATCTTCTGTTTTTCATTATCTCCAGTGCTGAATACAGAATACATAATTTGTTGTAAAACTTTAATCTTTTGAATGGAAATTTATAATTCTCGTCGTCGTATACTGCAAAAAGGTGGACTCAAGAAATGGATGCATTTCTGCGAAAATCATAATACAGTTTTGAGGGCTCAAATTTGAGTCAAAGATCTTAGTCATTGAGTATTGAGTGTAATTTGTTTTGGACTGGAAGCCGTTTATGACATTACTTTTTTCGTATTTGATACGATTTCAAGTTAAAGACGTGATGTCCGGTTCCAATTATTTTTGCGTAAAAGAATTCCAAATATGTTAACCTATCCACATCTTTACTATTTGATCATTCTTGGAAAAGTCCATGCTGGATGAAAGTCATACAATAGAATAATAGACAATTACATTTTGTGCGCATGTGTTATTAAAAATTTAATGTACCGTATACAATAATCAGAATAATCCCGTCGTTGTATTCCACCTTCCTTCAGTTCGTGTAGGAACATGACATGACTGGTAAAGGGGTCTGAATTATTCGAGTTATATTTATAGGCCTACAACAAACATTTTTCTAACAACATATTATATTATATTATGTTTATTTTACATAATTGTATGGTAAACAATTACTATAATAGTCGTTAGAGTTAATAAATAAAAGATTTCATATTCATGCTTTATTTTTTAGAGATTGAAATATCATTTAAAATATGCAATAAACGGTCTACAACAACACAACCTACGTATATACAATTCGACACCTTTGATACCGTTCACAGTTAGGTACTGATTTTGTTGACGCAGCTGTTTATTGGTATAATAACATAATACTAAAAAGATAACACTGGTTTTGTTTTTCTGCAATCCTTGCCATATAAAATGGCTTTGTTGTTTTTCCCCCGTCATGGAGACGGGGGAGAAACAACAAAGCCGTTCAGAGTACGTTTTCACATCTTTACATTTCTAGATATTATGAACCGTAGTTTTAAAACATGGTCAGTTAAGGTAAAGAATTTCTTATGATTCTTGTTTTTATTTATTTTTTATATAATTTTCACAATAGACCGATTGTTTCAACATTTGTTTTATAAATGTCATGTCATTAAAAGTTAAAATATGTCACTTGTTCATTGTTTTATGATATACATGTGCTCACCGTACAACCGCCTTCAATCATTTCAATCAAAAGCGGTATGATATGATCACAATTGTATGTTACAATGATTGCCGAACCACACCTAGGTAAGGATTGCCTCTATTTTTTGGTTAAACTGTTAGATGATGAATGGGATCGAATGTGATATAACAGCGTACATGTTTATCTTTATCTGGAAGTAATAAATTACTCCTTTTCTCCTATTTTCTGAGCACATGGGCTCACAATTATATTATTGCCCATATAAGCTCTGATATTGTAGTTTTGTGTAAATATGTCTAGATAAGAAGTCAAAATATCATGCAAAAACAGACTGCCTGCATGAAATTTGTTAGGGACGAAAACGTAAGTGTTTATAGAGGCTATGTAAGCTTTTACTCTTTTTCAAAATCTACAAAAGAGGTCATTAACGTGTAGGGATCGTGGTTCTCCCCAAACATGTTACCCACTATGGTCAACGGTCAGACTTTCTGTATTATAACCCGACAACCCCAAGAGATTGACTTATGGCTATGGGGTAATCATTGGTGGAAATAATTTATTTATTCCTTATGATCATGATATCTACAGATGATGTCAATTTATTACAGAATTATGTCAACTAGTTAAGCTGATTTATTATGGTCAGTCGCAATACGTATTTCGACCAATGGAAATATATGTGGCATGCACGACTTTTTAAAATACAGTGCATGCCTATTTGCAGCATCCCCATAACTTGTTGTTGCACATAATTATAGCTAATCCTGAGAAACCCTTAGAATAAAAACAAATAGTATAAGAGATTATTACATATATGCGATAAACGAACTAAAAGATGGGCTGAGAGGGTGGAAAATTGTTTCTGTATCTGTAAACAACCACGTCGTCTGCTTCGAGTACAAATTGGAAAGAATTACCCACATGCAATTCACATTACCCAATAATGGGTCATGTTAAAATAAAGAATAATATTCCGGTTTCGGTGGATAAATGGATTTATGAATAAGACATAAATTCTATCATAACACCTATGACACGAGTTCGTGCATCGCTTTGTACACTAACACAAAAGTGCACTCTACAGTATTTGTTAAGGCATGTTCAGTATTCGTACAATCGATGGTTTTCTCGTGCACTCCGATGTGTTAAAATGGCTGTAAATGACGATAACAAAGAAATATTGGACTGGTAATGGTATTAAATACAACTTTCAATACCACGACAATGATGACAGTTTGGATACACATAACCAACCTCTACGTCACTACAAGTGTAATGATACATCAACCATATGTCCAGCCTTACTGACACGGTATCACCTCGGTCCTATATAGAGGTAGGGTTGGTGCTATGGTATTTAACTCCACTTTCAACAATACTTCTGTTATATCGTGACGGTCAGTTTTATTGTCGGGGGAACCGAAGAAAACCACTGACCTGCCGCAAGTCAATGACAATTCTATCACATGACCTTGTATCAAGTACACATCGCCATAAGCGGGATTGAACTCACAACTTTAATGGTGATAGGCGCTGATTGCATATGTAGTTGTAAATCCACCTACCATACGATAAGGACAGCGACGGCCCCCAAAGAAATCTGATATCCAATACCATGCATTACAAATATTGATAGCTGCCTTTAAAGCAAATACCCCATATATATAAGATATATCAAGTATATTGTTTATTTTTTATACCTCCGGGGGAAAAAATCGCCGCGATGTCTCTCTGTCCCTTCGTTCTAACAAAAGAAATAGTTTCCGGGTGATAATAATAATAATATTTCTGTAATTGGCTTTATTCGTGTATTCATGGAAGAATACACCTGCGATGTATTTTGAAAAGTGATTTTGGCAAGGTATGAGTACTCTAAGCACCCGACACCAGAACTTCAGAAAGATAGTCTTCCATTACCTACAAACAAACCACACGTACCGAAAAGGCTTTATAACTGACAAACGAGGAAAACACGTACTCAGGGCTTACTGTCATATGTTTACTAGGTATAAAAGTTTCCAAATAAATACCTATGAAGAGAAAGTTTAGACAGTGATGGTCAACAATTACTACAATATAAAAAAAAAGAAACAACCACCATTCGCCTAAAACTATTCACCACAAAACACATGGCGTTGTAAACCCAGGTCGTAACTTGGGACTGACACAAAAATGTGGCGGAGTTAAACCGGCTAATGGGATCACAACACTCCCTTCTGACAACTGGATCTCCAGTGACAATACAGATATAAACAAACAAACACCGATTCTCTGCCACTCAAAATCACCACACTCTATCAAAAAATGAATAACAGCCTAAACATGGACAGTACAATAGCAGTATCAATACGAATGTTCGTAGTTAACTGACTTCTAGCTAAGAAGGTAGACTCTTTTGGCTAAAGACATTTACTCTTAGAACAGATTTAATATCAATTAGTGGTAAACATCTGAAGAAATCAATGGTCATGGTAGGAGACCAGAGTAAATATGTCACATAGGTGTTAGAATCAAATGATAAACAATAGCGGTCAAATATAGAGTGAAATATAATTGCACCTACTTTATTGCTAATTGGACATACCAGCAGATTATTTATATTTTTAGCAAAGAAACCTTCCTCAAAGGTTCAACTATGATCACGACGTTTACGAATAAGATTTATCAATGATTTTACAAGCTTAAATGCGTCATATCTGAACTTTTAGCTTTGTTTATTACGTTACCATAGAAACATGGCTAGGTAATACCCTTTTTAATATGATCTCTGCATGTAGAATTGTATTTAAATGCAAGATCTTAATAGAGGACATAAATTATTACAAAAACATACAGAACGAAACAACTGAGAAACGTTAATTACATATGGTGGGGCTAATGATTGTTACCATATAAAGAAGGAAAATTGACCTCAAGGAAAAGAAAATGGTCTCTTGCGGTAAACGCCTGTGCTAGCCTTAACTTGAGAAAATGATATCTCTATATAAATTGACATGTGTACTGGTTGCCTTATTCAGCATAAGTTCTTTGTGATAAATTTGTTTTTACAAACGTAAGAACATTTAGGATTATTTGCAGTTAAGATATCGTCTAAGTATCTGCAATAAACTAATCAGTGAGTGCTTAGAAGGAGATTTTTTTTTCAGTTTAGCAATGGAGTGAGTTTCATAGCAGCATAAAAACAAAGCACAATTAGTTTCCATTGGAATTCCGACAATTCGACGAAACACATTATTAACAAAACGAACAAAAATATAAGCTAGCACGGAATTTATCGCACTTTCGGAAAACTAAAATTCCCGCAAAAATCATCCTAACCTTACCAACATTCAGACCACATCATCATCATCGGCACATGGTCCAATGATGGCTCTATCATAGACAAACGATAATATTACCCCTCCGTGATCAGTAATTATATTCTAGTTATAAGAGCTTCCAAATAAACTACTACACTTCTCGTCCGTACGAAAAACACCTGAACTTTCGAAAGAGACCGATATTGGCTCTTTTACCGGAAAAACGACATGGGAATTGCCCACTTTGTTCTCAGTATCTCGTTTTTGTTCAGAATGAGGAAGTATTGTAAAGATCAAATGTGGTAATGTCAGTCCTTAATTGTATGTACTCTAAATGTCAGAATATACCACCGATTCACACCATCCTTGGAGTGTCTATGGCAACAGTAACTCTTAGCCCGATAATTACGGGTATATACAACAAACAGGGGGAATACCACGCCGACAGAACAGTTCCAAAATAGAATGGGAAAATAGTACAAACAGAGGCAAAATCAATACCCATGACATTCATATACTTGATGCATTAATCTCCTGGATTGCTACAGACAATTCAATATGAGGTGGCGTGATTAAACCAGTTTTATTAGACCAAGCCTCCCCTCTAGGTGAAATAATGCGGTCATGCAAGTGAGTAAGACGTTGATAATGGTTAAAGAGATTTCGCCGAGCATTTGCATTGGTAGACAGAGCAATATGATACTGCTTGTCATGACATTTGTGCCTTCACTGTTTGGCTGAAATTTCAAAGCATTTCCTCTTTCACTAGTGTTGTCAGGGTATATCTTGGGTTGCCACGTAACTTGTCAAGACCTAATTCTTTTATCAAGCAGTCTATGTAATATGATTCATTTACCAAACGATATTGTAGGGACAGCAATATGTGATGGATGTAAGACAGTCGTGTTTCCAGGCATTAAAGATAGATGTTGCGTTAGTGTAAATTTTAAATAAGTAAATGTTGCGTTAGTGTAAATTTTAACTTTTCTTTCATAGTTTCTCCTATTCCATCATTATACATGTACACCACAATACGAGGTAATATCATTACTATGCACATCATTTCTATAATTGATATCTTACTAGAATGAAGATATTAATTAGTACATAGAGGTTACAACGAATTAGCTACAACCATTGCTATGGGCCTTCACTTATTTATACCCCTTGGTTTTCTTACTCCAAAGGCTTAAATTATTTGGCTTTCAAAAACGTAGGAGTACACTAAATTAGATATCTACGTTTTTATTCTTGATCTCAGCAATCAATGAAAATTTGAACCAACATTACAAAAATAATTCCACAGTACTTTATTTTGTGGTTGATGGAGAAGCGACATGGTCAAACAGAGAGTACACTATAGATAGAAATAGGACTTCACGACGGAATTCAGTATAAGGTTGTGAGTTATAAACCGCTAAGAGGAGACTTATCTAACTGATGGCTTACTTCTGTGGGAGTTCGGTTTATTACGATTCTTGTTGTTTTAGTCTTTGTATGTGTATGTAAGCCTCCTTGATATGTACACATCCATTTGACCATTGCTCAATCGACTTTGAGTGAGTGAGTGAGTGAGTGAGTGAGTGAGTGAGTGAGTGAGTGAGTGAGTGAGTGAGTGATTAATCCAAATTCCAGCTATTTGTCAGCTATATCATGGCGATCGTATGTTTTATCATTGTCATATCTCCTCTTGCCAAATAAGGTATTGTAAAGTACGTATTAAGCGTACTTACATTTGTGACACTTGGTGCCATTTGCCTATTACTGTCGTTAATATAGTTAGCAACTCATTACAATCTAACACCATCGTATTATGACCATGGAAGAGAGATACAGTAAGTAAGAAACACCAAACACTGTCAGTAAAATGATATTATTTCTGATTACTCGTTGAGTGAAAACTGCCACTTTATTAATAACACAAATAAACGTTAGAGAAATCCGAAAGGGCAATCAAGAATGGACAATCAATAGATACTGGCAACGTTCGGTCCACAAGACACAAGACGACGAGAAACAGAACACAACACAGAAAAATAAAAAGACGAGCATCACTGACCCAACCACAAACCGGGTGTGAACCCGGTGTTCTCGAAGGGAAATACACCCACCATGTTACTGATATAGTCAATACGTGCTGCTCACAACTATATACAAACAAACACAAACAGCATAAATAAGTCACGAGTCCTCCTACTAACAACAGTGAGTAAAGATGAACCGAACGTCATTTCTATGCGGACATCACAACACGGAACTCAAAATGTAAAAATCTGTTTTTTACCCAAATATGCCGATCGCGGGTAACAAACATACTATAATCCTCTAGACACTACTCATTTCCGCTCAAGAGAGACAACTGAGTTATTCTTCTATGAACCACCAAGAATTAGAATGGCCGTCTCGCCTTCCTAAAAGACACTGGAGGAAAAATTCAGATTCGCACTGTGCGGAGTTGAGGACATGGCCAAAATATTAGATAAAAAAAAACTATGTTACAGTATTATTTCTTAGAATTCCGTTCGAATGTACGATTTTATTTGAAAAATAAAAATGTAGATAATAATCTACCTTGGTGCACACGGCGCGTTTCCTGAATAAACTTCATCAAATCCGCTCAAAGTCAAAAGATTGGAAAGCCAAATAAATTAAGTACAAGTCTTTGGGAGCAAGACAAACAAAAAGCCTAAAAAATAGGCACATCAGCTATGGCAACGTGTCTTGTTGAATGTACAAGTACCATCACATCAGCTATGGCAACGTGTCTTGTTGAATGTACAAGCACCATAGGTTTGACAGTCTGCACGCAGATGAAATAAAAGAAATCAATATTCCCAAAAGTGTCGATGAAAACTAAAAATGACAAAACGTACACCGTGAAGGCATTCCGAACATATCTGAATAAACGTACACCGTGAAGGCATTCCGAACATATCTGAATAAATAAATAGCAATCGGCAGACGTCTACAAATTAACAAATTCTTATCTCGATGGCAGATTGACGTTTCGGAACAAATATCTCCCTACTCCGCTCTAAGTAACCAACAACGTGGGCATCAACCTTGTAGAGTTCACTTTTCCAATTTCTTAGTTCGACATAACACATCTCTACCTACCATCGAGTTCAATTTTGTCAATTATTCGAAGTCTTCCGCGTGCATCCTATTTTTCAATCATATAACTATGAAAGGAAACTTTAAACAGTAATGGTTAACAATTCAATCAATAACAACAAAACAAACAACTAAAAATCTACCTTTGAACAAAAAAAGACCTAGACAAATGTCTATGGACATCCAGACTCTAGACTGACACAAGCACAAAAAAGTAGCAATACAGATATCAACAATACAATAAATATATGTAAACACTACACTCTAAAAAACGAACACTGTCGCAAAAAGAAGAAAAATTAAAAATTAAAAAAACAATAAAAGGCAAAAATTAATGAAAGATAATGAAAACTATTTAAAAGATGACATATAGAGAGAGAAGAATTCGGTCTAGATAAGTCATTGTCATCTATAAACACAAATATAATACATTTAAAATAACATTTCCAGCTGAATTGTTTGTTTTAACCTGTTGGTAACAATTATGGATATTGCTGAAAAAAGACAAAGAACTTAACATAATTATTATACAAACAAAAATACAAATATTGCAAATTATTAATAATTATTCTGTATAGCAATTGTTAAGAAAAAGTTATTCACTTGTGGAAAAGCCAATATTTAGCTGCGACATTGATACAGGTTATAGCCTACACATGAATGTTTGATGGTTTGTCACACTGTGTTTGTTCGTTCATCTTTTATTAACATATCTGTACAATAATTAAGCCATCTTATTGTATCAACCATGTTACACAGGTCTGTATATCAAATCTGATCATAGATGGTAAATAATGGTGAGTGAATGAGTCAGTGATTATTGTATAACGCCAAATAAACGATTTACAGCTATATTATGACGAGAACAAGTTATATTTTTATTACATGTTGATGTCCACTTTGTACTATAGACTTACACACTGAGTTGGGATTGTTATAGTGCTAGCTAACTGAAACAACAGTCCTCAGGTAGACACGTCGCTTTATTCGGACACATTATTCTTATTCCGAGGCACCCCGTCTTTACTCTTACTCCTTAGTGTTGCGTGCTTAATGGAAATGCAACAAATACCAATTTTAAAGTCTTGATTTGACCCGATCGGGGCTCGAGGCAGTAACCATTACACCACCGATGTGCTGTTAACTAATATATTTGATTTAAGGTAAATACTTTGTGTTTTTCATGGTAATTTATTTAAGAAATAAAGCATGGAAGCCAGAATGTGTTGGGAGTTTAGACATGGATTGGCGGATATTAGTATTTTATCCCGAGCCAGAAGCGAGGGATACAATTTACTAATATCCGCCAATCCATGTTAACTCAAAACCCATTCTGGCTTCCATGATTTATTTCGATGCTGATATGTCTAAGAGTACAAATACGGTAGTATACTTTGATTGGAAGACGTTAATTTATATTTACGTTTGCGGAAAATGTTGCACACAATTTATGCTGACAATGGAAAAGTCAGTCACATTCACCGGCGCATGTGCTAATGAGATTATACCGAATGGATATTTACGTTTGCGGAAAATGTGGCACACAATTTATGCTGCCAATGGAAAAGTCAGTCACATTCACCGGCGCATGTGCTAATGAGATTATACCGAATGGATAACTCGCTCGTTTATTAACAAAGCGAAAGAAGGAGGGAATGTTAGTATTATAAATACAACATGTTCATTACATATATATTACCCAATCAGTAGTCGTCCTTCGGTATTCACTGTTATCCTGTATGTAGCGAGACATAATATGCCGTACTGGTTCCCGATTACTAACTACTACAGAGCGTCCTTAAAAAGATTGCAGTGGATTCTTAAAACAGATCGTGTTGTATAGGTAGAAAATTTTGCAAAAACTGGTAAAAACAAATTATCGACTTTACATTAAAAAAAAACTATATAAAATGATTGAAAAAAATCACACTGTCGGAACATGTCGAAAAATACAATACAAAAATCGTAGAAAGAGACAACATCGATACCCCTAACATCATTTAAAGGCCGCTCGCTTTACTGGCTTGGTACAGGCACTTTACTCAAAGGTGGTGGCATTAATTAGTTTTATGGTCCCAAACCTCCCCTCTAGATGCAATGATGTGGTCATTCACGTACTTTCCACATATAGGAGTTCATGTAATAAACATGGGTTCTTTTCCTTTACATTGACTCAGTAAAATAGTATTAAAATACCAAGTAAATGTGCTTAGAACGGAAATATCCGATATTTATATTGGTGAATTTAAGTTTCTATTATCATTTTTGTACACGTATGAAATTAATTAATCTCAGTTTTTCAACTGGTCAATGTTGACATAGAAGACACTCTTTTTACAGACAAACGTCGAAAATGACGACAAAACTCGCATGTTATCTGGTCATACAGGTGACACAAATCAGAGCATGCATTACACGGGCTTTGTCTGTTTTATATATTACATGTGTCATGTTACACGATCAATTATAAATTGATAATAATGCCTGTAATGATATCTCGCCGATGATAACGAGTGTGCAAGAACTAAAGATAACACGTGTCGGTGTTGACTTCCGGTATTGCTTTTCAATTTCCGTTTGTATACAATGCCGTTTAAACGATGTAATGTGTATATATTGGTCATATTAGTAAACATATTTTAGATCAAATTCTAATTTTCTACTTAGATTAGCAAATAAGGGAAGTAATATACAATATTTAAGATACTTCAAACACATTTTATAATTGAGAGCAAACACTGCTTACCTCATTGCTTTGCGGGAGTAGCCATTTGCACATTTCCGCTTTGATTCTAAAATTATAAGTACATGTATATATTATTGTTTATTCTCATGTGACGTCATCCTTTCACATTGGAAACGAACGAGCGATTTATTTAGATGGCAAAATCTCGCCACAGTTCGGGATAAAATACTAGAATCCGCCAACCCATGTTAAAATTCACAATACTTCCATGGGTTATTTCTTATATTAATTGCCTTTCACACGAGAAGAACGCTATTTGATATTCAACTTTTAATTCCAACAAATCATAAATATTACAATAAGAAAACTCGTTTACATGGCATCTTAGTCACAGATAACTAGGGGAAACGGCATAAAAATACAGTAGGAAACGTTGTTTTGCAGAAAATCATAGTATCCGAAATATACCTGAAAAACCGCAATAATTCAGAAGAACATGTCCTTTACAGAGAATCTCAAGAAACAGAAATAAACTAAAAAGATCAAAAAATACAGTAGGAAAAATCATTCGCAGAGAATCTAAATATCCGAAATATGCTATTAAACCACAACATTACAACAGTAAGAAAAGCTTCAAGATATCAAAACGGTTAAGTAGAAGCCGTGAATAGAAGAAGGACTGACAATACAATACAAGTACTAAAAGACAAACAATGATTTACAAAACTCTTCACAGAAAGTTAATCATTATTGAGCGCATGTTATATATAGCTTTAATATTGTGTACATGATTGTCTTTGTTATGTTATACAATATCATAGTATTATATATAGTTTTAATATTGTGTACGTGATTGTTTTAGTCTTTATTTTTGTTATGGAATAAAAACTTAAATTTCATATTTAATGCACACAACGCGTTTCTATGATAACCTTCTTAGGTACGCTCAAAATCGGAAGATATTGGAAAACCAAATAATTTAGATCTTTTGTAATGTCTGTATTATATATTTGAAAATTACAAAATAAAATAATTTTAATTATCCCTTTTAAGGTGAGGTTAAATGTAATACACGCGTTTCTACAAAAGAAACGATTTTACTTTCCCTATCGTTAATTTTCCTTTCCTTTTCGATGTTGATGTGAATAGCACTTTCATATGACGTTTACATTTATCAGTTAGTTCGTTTTGCATGTATTTTTAACATTGTAACTGCCTTCCATGACCGCAATTTCGTGATAACAGGAATACGTTTACACCAAGGATGCCGTTTTCATAGATTACTGAAAAACTATCATAAACTTTATTACCGCTATAAAGATGTTTATGTATATAAATACAATTCTTCTTGCAGAGCTCTGAACAAAAATATTATTTCCAATCAATCCATGTTTTTTATTCCGACTTAATTCAGAAAGTAAAATCCGACACACCTAAATCTTATTTCTAAAGGCTATAACTTAATTATCAACTTTAGCTGACTCTTTGAGGCAGGTTTACAATGCTAAAATATAGACAATCTGTCGGTCCAATTAGCTTTTTTCAGTTCATTTATATGTCATTCCGTACTATATTACTATTCTATTTTTGTCTGTTCAATATTTGATTCCGACAAATTGATGATCTATTTATTCTGGTCTCCCACAAAGACCATTAATATCTTTCAAGTTCAAGTTCTTTATTCACTCAGACACATATACAAGTGTAACAAGAAGAATATTATACAAAATATTTTAAATAATTAAATGACGGATATAACTAACTTAAAATAATACAGCTTCAGAATATCATTACAAAACATTTTGCAATTTAGATATAAATAATGACCATTTTTTCAAAACCTTAACATTACACAAAGATAACAGGCCTTTCATTTTGTACATGTTTGCATATCTAGTATAATAAAATGGAATAAATTTACATCTAAGCCTTTGTACATCAGCAGAGGTACATTCAAATAAAAATGAAATTCAGTACCTAAGTCAACATTACATAAGTGACAATAGGTTTTTCTCGTGTAGTATTCGACCATCTTTCAGTTTCTATTGGAAGTGTAATGCTACAACATCTAAACCTTGAGATCATAATTCTCTCATGTTGTAATAATTTCAATAGATACCTCTCTAAGTTAAATTCATTTTTAAATATGCCATAAAATTCTCCCCTAGAAGAGTTCTCAATTTGGTTAAAACAGTTTTGAATAAATTCATCAGTCATCAGTTTAACAGTAAATTTGCACTGAATCCACTGGCTGTTGTTGGTTCCATAGATAATTAAGCCCAGTTCTCTCAAATATTGACTTGATAAAATTTAGCCACTTAAATTATATCAATAATACTAAAATTAAACATAATCTTATATAAAATACAACTAAGTTTATTCTCGTTTGAAATCAGTTTATTCCAAAAAATGTACAATGCTTAATTTTATACATATATTTATAGGTGTTCTACCAAGTTCTCCGTATGTCATAAAAATCGGAGTAGTGGTTCTAACACCTAAAATATTTCTTCAATACTGTAAAGATGTAAATGACTGGTTGATAATAAATCTGTTAGAAGTATATATTTTTTATCCTAATTATACGAGTTATGGTCTTTAACGAACAGATTATACATTTTTAGCTAGTAGTAATTAATCATTGTGATAGTATGTAATCTTTTTGAGTGGGATCGAATCTGTGCAGATCTTGTATCGTTTATTGTTTATATATATATATATAATAGTACAACTTTGCATTTTAATAAATTCAAAATTTGACTATGTATTGCCGTTTAAGATCCAATTATCAAGAGGCGATGGTTGGGATCCTATTAACCTGTTTATACCCGCCACATGTTTATGCCTGTCTCAAGTCAGGACCTAAATTTTCAACGTAACATTTCGTGATCTTTTTTATGTTGATTAAGTTAAAATGAGAGGCGATTGGTATTTGTTGAATTATTGATCATCACTGTTTATTTTGTTTTTTTATTACGAATAGCCGATACAGACTTACTATAGACATCATGGCTGCTGTAAAATGATACTACATTATCATAATAAAATCTTGTCTGTTCTCTTAATATAATATATCTAGTTATGTTCTAAAACTTCCATCTAACATTTTCCACTAATAGACGTTTATCCTTCAAGTACATGGTTTCTGTCTGTGTGTGAATATCATTATTGGAAAAATTCCTTTTTGGTTCAATAATTAATACCGGAATTTGCAATGCGATAAATCTTTGATATCCGGTGCAATTCATCAAACTTTAATTGTCTGTGACAAATATCCATTTAAATATTTTAGCTCGTGAAATGATATTAACTGTTTTATGTGAGGTATAAGTTGCTGTCGTGATTAATCTTCGAAGCTCTTAAAAGTCGATTCATTGGCCGTTATTACCATAATAATTCCTGTAATAAGATGATATTGGTTTGAGAGTATTCTTAGCACTTTGTGTCGAGACGGACATATCCAAGTGTCGAATAAATGAATGAAAAACACATCTTCATAAATTTTGATGTCATCGTGCACGTGCTAAATTATTAAATAATTGTCGTGGATTTTAATCATTTATTGTTCCGACAGTGTGGTATTTTTGTTTTTCTTTTGATTATTATTTTTATTTATTTATTTATTTATTTATTTTTATTTTTAATTATTTTTCTGTGAAACCGATATTTGTTTCAAACATATATAAGTATTAGATAGAGACTATATACTATTAATAAATCACGATCACACTTGGACAAATATTTACGTTTTTTGTTTCAACCTGACATATATCATGAATGGTCACAGATATGGATAAGATGTAAAAAGAGATGCCAAAAGCTCACAAACACGAATAACAAGGAAAAGAGATATCAAATCTCACATGTCCGTTTCACTCTTGTACGTTACCTTCAGAATCAAAATAAAAGAGACGTTCCTTGTATAGACGTGAAACACTGTCGTTTCTCGTGAATTATAACAATATTTAGTTTCGGTTAAACAGTACTTCACCGAACAGATATATTATCTCGAAAGCAGACCCCCCTCAAATTGTACGGATGCATCTTCCGTCAAATTTAAGATACCGAATGTACATGAATCTTAAATAGAGTAGACTGTATCGTTGAACTAATCCGTTCGTCATTGTTTTGGAGGTAGCAATACCAGACAACAATTGACAGATCCTGAGCCTTGCCTTTAATGCTGAAGTCTATCATGGAATCAGTTGACAGATCCTGAGCCTTGCCTTTAATGCTGAAGTCTATCATGGAATCAGTTGACAGATCCTGAGCCTTGCCTTTAATGCTGAAGTCTATCATGGAATCAGTTGACAGATCCTGAGCCTTGCCTTTAAT
>MJUT01017186.1:199663-218329 GCA_002080005.1 Gigantidas platifrons | reverse complement strand
TACAAATAGTGTAATAGCCAAGCCATGAAAACAAAGTAATAGACATGTGCTTTCAATGAATATTTCATTGTACCATATGACATATTACACTTAATTATCAAAAGGCTACTCATTAACTGCCCATAGAAGATAGTCAATTGTTATTATGTACTTTGATATTTAATTGTCCTATGTCACATGGTACAGTCTGTTATTTGTACTCACTCCCTCCAAATTTTTACACTTTAGTAAATATAATTAACATGGAGACCTATAAATGGTAACTTTTTCAATAATGGACCAAAAATTTTGAAATTAATTGTCAGAGTTCGTATATATCATATATTAACAAACATCTAGAAAAAAAATTGTTGATTTGAAAACTGGATTTTTAAGAATTTTTTTTATTTTTTTTTGAAGATTTATAGAAGTCAAACGGACTATACCGACTTTATTGTTAACTAGGGTAGACCTACCCTAAAGTTGTTATTTCCATTTTTCGACAAGCACTGTTCAAGTCAGATCTTGTTCTGTATACCCTATCATTAAACATTGTAAAAAGCTTAAACTACATGTACCTACCTATCCTATTTTTCAAGAATGTTATCCCAAACACAGATATTTTTCCTTGGTCTAATGATAGTTAAAATCATGAATTCGATTTCAGACTATGTATTCATGTTTATAATTCAATGTAAGAGTTAAGTATACGTTTTTATTTTTGACGCTATACAGTAACACACAGAGAGTGACCGTCCTGGTCGTGATAATTTGGTAGTTGGTTTTACAACTATCTATACAATCAGTACCTATCACCACTAAAGGTTGTGAGTTCGAATCCTATTCTCTATTTATTATTTAATTCAACTCATGGCGAGATGTACTCGATACAACATATGTGACAAAGGTTGTCAGTGACTTGCGGCAGGTCGGTAGTTTCCTCCACCAATAAAACTGACCGCCACGATCTAACTGAAATATTGTTGAAAGTGGCGTTAAACACCATAACATAACCCTAACCATATCCCCACAACGTCATCTCATCTAAAACTAACTTATTGTTTTCGCGTGTAACTTTTGTTAACTGACTGGTTTTTTTTCCATTATTATGTTCTCATATATACCTTATATGGTAATACCTATAAACGAAATATATGTATAAAAATGATGCAGTCAGTTTTAATTGTTTAACTTTAAGAGACCATAGTAACGACCGTAAATAAAGCATTAAACATTTTACACTACTTAATGGGAGAAAAAATGCGGAAATGTACAGCGTGTACGATTTGATTTTTCCTTACCATCCTATTTATTAACCTTTGATAGACCGATTAGATCAATCAATCAATGAATGTCATTTTTTATAGCGACATATACTTTGAGTAAGGTAAGATTTTTTATTTTAGAGAAGTTGTGGAGCATTTTTGGAAAATATTAATATATATTTTTATGCCCCTACGTACAATTTAAATTCAACATTTATTTCTATAAAAATTGGTAAGTTTCGATGTAAAAATATTTAACTAATTTACTGTAGCGTAGGCTACACAAAAATCGCTTATATAGTAAATTAATAATTTCCAACCACGAGATCTGTTGTTGGAACAATTTGGGTTTCGTAATAAATTGTTAATATAAGGGTTTTAAATTGTTTATTGCTTAATGTGTAATGTAATTATTTATATTCTCTTTTTCTATTTTATTTGTGTTTTTATTCTTCAAAGAAGACGTACATGTACATGTGTTTATAAACATTAAACTCAAATAGCCACCATTTCTTTCTCAAAACTATAAATTCCCTGGAAGACAAGGTAAGATTGTTTACTTTATTTTATTGACATTCATTTTATTATTTTTATTTAGTACTAGGTTGTTGAAACCAATACACAACAAAGGGGAAATAATTCAATCAATAAATGCACCTGATTTACAATAAATAAGTCAAATGGACAAAATGAACCGAAATGGAGTAATAATGGACCGAAATGGAGACATAATGAACCAAATTGGACCGAAATGGAGATGTTACCACCCAGGTCCCTTCATTTATGAGAGATGGACGCTTAATTTTACAAGATATGTGTAAATTTGAAAATCATTTATAAGAGATGGACGCTAAGATATAAATAATAATACATGTGTAATAATACCTGTGTGGATGCCCGCCGCCCGCCATGCCCAATCACATAATAAGGCCCGTCTCGAGACGGGCGTATAAAAAAAGAAAGAAAAGAAGAAAGACATGTTTATCTTAAATGATTTTCAGCCACAAATAAATAAACATGTCTTTCTTTTTTTTCCTTTTATTTCTTTTTTTTATTGTTTGTCGCGATCTTCTCACTCGCACTCTAGCTTAAAACATTTTCAGCCATAAATTAATGTTTCAAAAAATTCTAATTTTTATTAGTACTAAAAAACGCCCGATGGAGGGTCAATGGCTACAAATAAAATAAACAGTACTGAATGAAATACACAATACCTATAAAACAAACGAAATTAACCACCTCCTGTCCTCAGTGCTTATCAACTCTGTTAAAAGGGAGCCCAGCAACTTCACTTGTTCCCTCAGTAACGGGTTTAATATTTTGTTTAGTTTCTCAATTGAAGTTTCATTGTTTTCGAATATAAAATGTGACAAAAACTGAGAGCAAGTTGGACCTGTTATTTGTCAATTAATTTCGGGCGTTTATGGGTCCTTTTCTATCCATAACTGCTTTATTTTGATGAAGTTTGGTTCATAACATCTCCATTTCGGTCCATTTTTGTTCATTATGTCTCCATTTCGGTCCATTATTACTCCATTTCGGTTCATTTTGGTCCATTTCGGTCCATTTCGGTGATTAGACTACCCGAAATCCATAGGGACTTGTTTTTATGTCATATAAAAAAAACTTTAAAAAAAAGATTACTCGTCTGCTATACTAATTATCCATGACGCAAAAACAAGTCCCTGTGGTCAAATCAACGCATATCTAGATCAGAGAGGAGTAATTTTATAACATTAATTATCAGTTTGTAACGGGTACGCTCCTATGCTGAATGTTACGTGTAACCACCTTCGCTAACCTGCGTTAGTACATTTCTCCTTTATCTCAGTAGATAGAGCGGTGGCTTACAATGAGAGAGGTCCAGGTTCCCAACGGGAACATTGCATTTTTCGGAGATAAAATATGAGATACTGAAGTACTATTGGTGACCCTCGATCCTCTCTCCATAGTTCAAGTGTAATTAAACAGCTTAATGGTATTAATTTTAGTAACATAATCTTTCTGTGCACAAGTCTTGGCGGAATCTTCAGTTAGTTGAAGGCGGCTTCTTATATAGTAGAAAAGTAGAAGTAATAAGTTGGATTGCAGCCAAGAATAATGTGAATTTTATACCAGAGGCACACCATTGTGCAGTAATAACTCCAAACTACAAATGTACTTGAAAACTATTTTTATCTGATCAGGATGGAATTAGCAGAATTTTTGTAGAAGACTTGACAAACATTGCAAAACATTTAAACTTGTAGTTGTAGTAAAAACATTAACCATTTAAAATTAAGAATAATTGTTACCTTATCCCAGGGCCGGATTAAAACTAATGTATGCCCTAAGCACAGGCCAACCTTAGTGCCTCCACGCCATACACTGACACAATGTAAAAACTAACACGACCCCTTGGTGCCAAGACTCAACATAATTGTCAAATGCCCGACATTAAATTCAAAATTCAAATTTTAGTCATGCCAAACGTCTTATATTAAAATCATTTATAAACTTACATTTAATGGAAGACCACTATCCTTTTCCTTGTGAGGTCATTGTAAGCCATTTCATACATACATGTCGATTTTACCAACTACATTGTAAATATAATTTTAAATCAATTAATTGTTTATATTTCTTTTAACATGTATAAATAAAGCCTATAACATTTATTAGTTTTATTTCATTTTTCCTACATTTTTTGGATTTCTGGTGTGTTTTTGAGCCTAATATCTGGCAAATAAAATAAATTGACTTGTGGCTGGATTTTTGTGGTGCCCCCTTGTCCCTTGATGCCCTGAGCACGTACTTATTTTGCCTATTCGATTCCCATTGAAAACATGAAACAGGATGCTTCAAGTTAGTCTGATGATAAGTGTTGTAAAGTTGTAAAATGTGTTGTTGGTTTTTTTTGCCTCTTGTCATGTCATCTAAATATCTAAATATAGCATTAATAACATATGTTAATAACAACCGTCATGTTTTTATATTTCAGGTTCATGTACATGTACGATAACCATGATTCCTGGGAGTGCTACTTATAAAATTGTCAAGCTGTCTCAACATTTGTTTCAAAGGAACAGTTTGTACCAGCCTCTCTGTATTATTACCAGATTTGCTTCTCATAAAGCTATTAAGAGGACACAAATAACCCCGTTACTAACCCTGAGGGAAGTTGATTCTGAACACACCACAGGAAACTTCGTGGCCATAAACAAACCATTGGTTGTTTTATACGATTGGCTATATGCTAACCAGTCAGCTTTAAATAAATATTGTGATCTTTACCATAATATTGGGCTTGATGTGCTGACGGTTGGGGGCAAACTTGTTCATTTCCTTTGGCCCCCTAGAGGAGAAGAGCTTGCAAAAACATTACTGACTTATCTTTTACAGGAGAGACCGAAAGATGAAAAATTATTTGTACATGCATTTTCTGTTGGAGCTTATAATTATACAATTTGCGAAACAATTGCTCTGGAAAGAAAAGACGAATTCGGACTATTCAGGGACAAGGTCATAGGTCAAATATTTGATAGTATTGTTCTTGGTACATACGAAAACATGTCTACGGGAATAGCAGCGGCTCTTCACGACAGTGGAGTTCTGACAAAACCACTAATATCTATTATGGACCTTTACTACCAGGCAACAAACAAACAGACAAAAGAAGTTTATGATAAATTAGTCACTAATTTTAAAGAAGATCCTGTAGTTGTTCCGACTCTTGTATATTTTTCCGATGATGATCCGATGTGTCACGTGGCTACTATGGAAGAAATGATCTCTGAATGGAAAAGAAATTTCCCTAATTTTGACATTTCTGTGAAATCGTGGGAAAAGTCTGTACATGCAGCTCATTTAAAATTTCACCAGGAAGAATATCTTGACTGTTGGTGGAAGCTTATAAATAAGGTGATTGAAAACAAGAACAACACACAACTAAATGTATAAGGTTTATATTAAAATACAGACAGTGTTGTTTAGTTATTCAAGTCAAATCAGCACTATCTGAAAGGAGTGATTTTAGAACCTAACATGTTTTCAGTGAGATATGGGTTAGGGTTATGGTGCTTAACGCCACTTTTAACAATAATTCAGTTATATCGTGGCGGTCAGTTTTATTGGTGGAGGAAACCGGAGTACCCGGAGAAAACCACCGACCTGTCGCAAGTCACTGACAAACTTTGTCACATAATGTTGCATAGAGCACAACCGCCATGAACGGGATCCGAACACACAACTTTAGTGGTGATAGGTACTGATTGACCAGGTAGTTGTAAATCCAACTACCATACGATCACGATCACGTCAACTCCCAGTGGCATATGAAATACGTACTTCTGTAATTGCATTTTAAAAGAAAACATGTAAAACGTTTGAATTAATGAATAACAAAGTCTTTCGATTCACGAATAACAAGCTAAATTTTCAACTAAGCATTGTATACCCCGTTCTTGCATTTTAGTAGGGTTGGTGTTATTCAATCATTAGTTTTCTGTGAGCTGTTTTGTGGCCCATTGTTGCTCATATTTCGCGTGGCACTGGTAATTTGGGAATTACAGCAGCTAATGACCCCTTTGATATCTTCAAGGTTTTCTTGGAAATCTTTAGAAATGAAAATTTGTTAATAGAAATTACTACCAGTACTCTTTAATAGAATCTCTACTCTCCAATAAAATTACTACTCTATTAACAAAGAAGATTTTTTTTATATCTGGTGTCTCACGAAGACAATTTATTTCATATTCAAGTATCAAACTTTAAGAAACAAAAATAACAATGACAGAAGCAGATGAGATATATGATAGAAACTACTGCTGAAATTTTAGAAATCATAAAAAACCACCATGCACTACAGATCAAAGTTTAAATAAGATCCTATGGGGAAATATTTTCAAAGGTCTTATACCGTAGTTTAATCTAGACATTAGTATTTAAACTTCCTATGATTAGTAATATGATTACAAAAGTTTTGACATGTTTATCAGATTTAATGTAAATAACAACATTACACCAGACTGAACCCAGTCATATCATATCTTGACTCTAACGTGTTGTATAAGAATTACCATAACATAATTCAGATATCAACTACACGCGGTTACCAAGAAGAGATAACCCTCTTTTTAAATGGGGTTCGTGTTTCTCCTTTTGTCCTTTTTCTTTTGGGAAATGTGTTGTCTGTCCTTCGATTTACGGATTCTGGTTACTCCTTTGGTTTGGCATCTTCAAATTCTTCTTGCACAAAGGACATAAATTCTAGAGAGGTGATGTGGAACCATAGGCTCGCCTAGTAGTAAAGTATTATAAATTTATATTCGTTTATGGAGTATGTGCTCATTTAGGTTGAGGTTTCCAAGAAAGAACATTCAATGTCCTTTTATATTTTTCAGTGTACATCACATACATAGTACAGAGTATATTATATATTTACATAGTATTATCACATATCAGCCTTATTGCACGAATATTAGTGAATATCCCAATCAGAATATTACATTGCACGAGCTTCCAAATGCAATTAATATCTTGCAAATGATAATATTCGCGAAATATTTTTTTTTGTATGCAGAACTTTAAACTTTTGATGACGTCATTATTTGAAGCGATATTGCACGAGTACAAATTCTACATAGTCATATATATAGAAGAGCCAAATATATTGGTCTAACAATCAATCAGACAGATTTAAAAGGGTAAAGCCATATCAATAACTTCTGAACGAAAGCCAATAAAAACGCATGGTTTTCTACGTCGAAGCCTTAACATCAATTCGACCTCAATAAAGGAAAAACCCCATAAATGTCTAATTAGGCCATCACTTGAGTATGCTTATTTTGCCTGGGATACCTTACAATAAAGACGAAATAGATCAAATGAAATGGCCCAACGATGGGCTGCAAGTTTCGTCACTAACAGAGGGTGAAACACATAGATCTAGTGTTGGTGACATGTTACAACGCTTGAAATGATAGTCTTGAAGACAAGCGTAACGATGTTCGACTTATTATGATGTATAGAATAGCAAACGAACATGTAGCCATTACTAAACAAGACAGACGTGTGTCACCCTCGAGGCAGTCGTGACTCGTGTGTATTATTTGTCTTTCATTATCGCATATTGTATAACTTCACACCAAAAAAAACAACAAATTCCCTTTGTACGATATCTGACTTGAACTGGCATGGTGTCTCCTCTATAAAGTACAAAATGTACTAATTTATGAAGCATGTAAGTAGTTTTAACTTTTTTCACTTGTCATGTGCAACCTCTGACATAATCTTCACGAAATACCATGCACATATTCCCGTTTGTCGTAATCACCATCCGGTCCTTTCCTCATTCAAGACTCATTACCGGTTTTGTGACAAGAGTAACACGACGGGTCCCACGTGTGGAGCAGGAACTGCTTACCCCTCAGGACCACCCGATTTTACCTTTTTGGTTGGGTTCGTGTTGTTCGATCGTTGGTTTTCTGTGTGGTGCATTGTTGATCATTCTTCATCCTTTTTTCTTTTGGTCATTGTGTTGCCTGTCCTTCGATTTTCGGCTTCTGATTAACCCTTTGGTATCCTCAAACTTTTCTTCAAATTGTCGGCCAGTATTTGGTAGAAGTAGAAGTAGAAATACTATACAATATGTACGTATGGTGGATACTTCTGTACAGTACTACTAGTATATCCTTCCTTGTTATGCTTTATCATGAACAAAACAACGTGAATGTGTTAAGGTTAATAATATTGATTAAATCATAATGATAGTTGTTTTTCTAATAAACATGTCAGTTTCAACAATATACATACTATTTGTGAAACATTAGCTATTTAATATTTTGCTTCTACATTTAATATTTGGTTTCGATTTTTTTTTCTATATTAGATATTTCCATGTAACATTTAAGATGTACATTTGTTTAAGTCTGATTGTTTAACATTTATTTAAGATGTTTATATATCATGGCACCACCTATTACGATGAATCATATCTTAAATTTAGTAGGAGTGACTGGTTGTTTTTAGCACCAAGTTGGCAATTTTTCTGCTACTTGTTTATCATGTCGAGAACCAGTTACATGCTGACGAGATGATGATGATGTCGGCTTTGTACATTTGTATTAGGTTGGTTTGTTTTATGGAGTTTAACGCCACTTTCAGCAATATTTCAGTTATATCATGGCGAGAACCAGTTACATGCCGACGAGATGATGATGATGTCGGCTTTGTATTAAACCAACAGGCTTGATTGAATTGAATTAATGCTGCTACAATAAAACCTGTCTAAACCGAACCCCTTTGGGACTGACAAATTTGTTCAGTTTAGACAGGTATTTGGTTTACACAGTTTCAAACTAAATAGACATGTAGTAGATGTGACTGTAAAGTCTCTGACGTAGGCAGGTTTTCGGTTTACTCAGGGTTCAGCTTAGACAGGTTTCACTGTACTAGCTCACTGAAACAACAGATCGTGAGTAGACATGTCGCTCTACTCCGACATATTATCTGATTCTGAGCCAATCAGTCTTATTCCTTAACGTTGTGTACTTTGAGGAGAAGCAACAAATATTAATTTGATCGTCTTTGATCCGACCAGGGTACTAACACATTCTATGTGAAAACGCCAACCACTACACCACCGGGTCCCCTGTTCAACTTGTCGTTAATACAAACATTGTGCTAAATTTGCTTAATCATATGATTCATCTACATGACTACTATGTATCGGCGTGAACATACTATATATTTGACAATTAAATATAATCACATGTTTAAATTCAATATACCAGTTCATTTACTACCAAAATAGTAATTTGTATGTGGAGGCTTAATGTGGGAATGTCTATTTATTGATCAAAGATAAAAATCGTCTTTTTTGTTAATTCGAACTGTTATGTTATGAAAAGACACCCAGTTGATAATGTTTAAAGAGAGATAACTCTAACAGAAATGTTGAAAATTGGAATACTTGATATTAAAAAGCACCAAACTTGAGTAATGTACATAGTCATCAAATTTTGTGTCATCATATCCAACATTTATAATTAATAAAGCATGTTCAACACATTTTCATTCATACATTGACATAAATATTGTGAATGGAGTAACTGTCTGTGCCTGTGGGATTATTTTAATATGTATTGTACAAATCAGCCATTTGGTCAAAAAGTGACTAGCTTCATAGCCAGCTACTGCACAAAAATAAGAAACCTTTTAAAAGAACAAAAATTTTCCAAACATTAGAATATTTTTTTTTCAAACAATGTTTTATTTAATGAATGATATTTTTCTGAACAAAATTTAGTAAATTAACTCAACTAAAGATAGAATAAATATTAAAGACAAGTTATTACCAAGATGATCAGATCAACAGCCATTAAGTCATATTCATTGGAAATGAAACATTGTATGATTTCAAATGATTAAGCTTACCATTGACTCTTGCTGCTGACTACTCACAAAAAATATTTTAACAAGAGGCTCACTTGAGACTCTATAGGCAACTTATTTTGAGCATTGACATCTATTCTTTAATTTTGTATCAACATTCAAATATATATGGAGGACCAACGTCTTGCTCATCTTTTTTAGTTGTCTGTCTTCACCGTGTTTTTTGTACCCAATGTTGACAGTTTCTCTGGATTGTCCATTCTTGATTGCCCCTTCTGTTTTCTCTAACGTTTATTTATTAACATAGGACCTTATGGGAAAACAAGTCGTTTGGTCAATTAAATTCTTTTTTTATTTTTTGCAATGGCAGCTGTCTTGGCTGAAGTATGAACCAATCAAATATATTTTAGAATAGGGACAACTGAAGGAATATTCCTGCCAAGCTTGGTTCATATTGGCTGGTAGAATCAGAAAAGAATGTTTTTTGCATAAATGGCCTTATTTCTGTAATCACGAAAAATATCGACAAAAGTGTACAATTAAAGGAAAAAAATCCAGAACCATATTAAAAGAGTTCCTAACCATGCATGCTCTTATGATTAAAATTTTGAGCAGATTCTGGCTTCAAATAAGGCAGCTTTGGCTAATTTAAGAATTTTCTATTTTTAGTGTCAGTAACCAATCTGATATATACTGAAAGAAAAAAGAAACGCAGGGTCAACATTTTAGGTGATTTAATATTATTTATTCAAATGTTTTTTTCAACATTAATATATAAGGATAAAAACACAAATTGAATCAACAAGTTTTTAAAATTTCATTAGATGTTTAAGAAATAATCCATGGCAGCCATGGATTATTTCGATTCTAATAGGACAAATACGGTAATTTACTTTCAAAACGCCGTCTATACACACAGCAATGTATTTGGCAGTTCCGTTACCTTCCCGAACACAAAGATACGATTTCTGTCATTTGAGATTACTAAATGTTGTCATTCATGAACATCAATTCAAAAGAAAGGGAAAATACTACAAATCCCACTTCGACATGGAGGCGTACACGAAGCCAAAAAACGTCAGGATCTCTATGTTCTAAACTGGAAGTCTTCATACGACGTCATGTTGTTTACATGCCAAAATTGTCAACAACATTTCGCGGAATTTTAATTTTCTACGGTAAATGTAGGTCAGTATAACATACACCATTTCGCGGGAGGGTACACGGAATAGCCGAATTGACAACATTACCGTGTTTGCGCTATAAGTGTTGTTGTTGAGTATTATATAAACTGACGATAACACGGCGTCATATAATTCATGAGTAATTGAAACCAATTTAACAGTACCCCCCAATATGTTAAAGTGAAATCGATTAACTCGTCAATATCTCGTATGCCCCCCTCACACATCTGTTACAGCCCTGATTCTCCTGTGCATGGAGTTCTTCAGAGCATTTATCCTTCTCATGGGGATATTATCCCACTCTTCCAACAAGGCAGCCCTTAATTGGTCGAGAGAAGCGGGGGCATTCCGATGCCCGATTGGGAACAAATCTGGATTGTACGGAGGCCAATCGAGTGGGTTAATGTTATGATTGACAAGAAAACCTTGACAAACTCTGGCTACATAGGGCCGGGCGTTATCCTGCTGGAAAATTAGGTGATGCTGTTGCACAAATGGAACTGCAACCGCTCGGAGGATTTCATCCCTATATCTTCCGCCTGTTAAATTACCGGCTATCACAATCAATGGTAACTTTAACCCATGAGATATCCCTCTCCAGACCATAAGCGAGCCACCCCCAAACCTATCCCTCTCAAGAACGCAAGCATCGATGAAGCGTTCCCCACGACGTCGACCATCTGGACGAAAAAGAGTGAACCGTGACTCATCTGTGAAAAAGACCCGTCTCCATTGCCTCATTGGAAATTGTCTGGGACCATGTGCCGCCAACCAAGCCATACGACGCGTGCGGCGTGCACGAGTGAGAGGAAAACCAATGTAAGGTCGACAAGCTCGCAGACCAAACTCGCACAATCGGTTTCTCACAGTTTTTGGGTGAATGTGGCGATTATGATTGCCTACCGTAGTTAAAGCAGTTTCAGTGGCTGTAACGTGGTGATTATGCAGGTGGGCAAGACGAATAGCCCTTTCTTGACGTGGCGTCGTTACCTGCGGACGGTCGGCAACCTTTCCAGTATCTCTCAGACGACGGACAAGACGCTCTATGGTGGAAACATTCACACCAAATTGCAAAGCAACTTGTTGTTGCCTTTGACCTTGCATTAGCAATGCAATAGCCTGAACTTCCATCAGCCATGGCATGATTACAAGAGATTCAAATTAACTTTAAATAGTGGAAAGCGATGTGTATACCTCAAGAGTATAAAGTGGTATGACATGATGTATTGACGAACTTGTTATCAATATTCTGCACGTGTTATTTGCTTTTTATCACTTTCTCTATGTCACATGATACCTTTCATGTTTGAGTAACTTTAGACACCGATTTTAGTGCACACTGACCAAGCCACTCGTCTGCCCAGTTTTAGTAATTTTACACCACACAGCATATTATGTTACCCTGCATTTCTTTTTCCCTTCAGTATATTTTAGAAAAAGAGACCACAGAAGGATTATTCTTGCCAAGCTTGGTTCATATTGGCCCACTGATTTCTGAGAACATTAAAATATAAAAAGCAATGAATAGATAGAGTAGACAACAATATATAGTCAATCCTGCCTATGGGGTCACCTCTATCAAGCAGTCACCTGTAATAAAAGGACGCCTTTTTCTTGTCCTGTCATAGAAAATGTTATATGAATTGAACCTCTTTTAAGAGATCACCTGTCTTATAAGGCCACTTTTTGTTGGTCCAAAATGTGACCTCTTTATACAGGTTTGACTGTACAAGGTTAAAGGGCATTCATTATACGTAAGTTAACACCAAAAAGGCATTAATTCTTGAAGGAAATGTTCATGGACTTAAAAAACGAAACAAAATTAAAAGGCATTCATGTTTATCAAATATAACAATTTAACAAAAATGTATTCATGCAGATAACAAAAAGTTCATAAATTGTGTATACAAGTAAAGAACACATTATTTTTAAGTTTTATTTTGTCCATGCAGTGAGGGAAGTCTGGTGACTTTCTGGTTGTTTAAAATTTTCCTCCATCCAGGAAGTAAATATTTCCTCCATTTTCCTGTGACTTGCTGGATTTCCATTATTTTTTAAGTTTTATTTTGTCCATGTAGTGAGGGAAGTCTGGTGACTTTCTGGTTGTTAATGATTTTCCTCCATCCAGGAAGTAAATATTTCCTCCATTTTCCTGTGACTTGCTGGATTTCCATTATTTTATGTTTTATTTTGTCCATGCAGCGAGGGAAGTCTGGTGACTTTCTGGTTGTTTATGATTTTCCTCCATCCAGGCACTAAATAATTCCTCCATTTTCCTGCGACTTGCTGGATTTCCATTGTTAACAGTAGGTAATATTTGTGTAGGGTTTATATACTGTACAAACCTCTTTAGTTCTAGATAGCTGCTATGTTCACTGTAGGGTAAACCTGAAAACAAAAAATCATCTTTTTTTTAGAGAGAACTTGGTATCAAAATATTGGAAAATGGATTTAAATTACAAATTCACATTTGCTGTATTTTCAAAATTATTAAATTAATTTACTTTAAACAAAAAATAAAGACAATTTTCTACAAAAATGCCTATAAATATACAATTCAATGTAAATATATTAATTAGGGAAAACATCTACCACATCAACAAATTTTCCTTATCATAATGTTAATCAATAAAATAGAAGCCCATATTTCAATACAAATGTTTACTTTTTCTAGTGGTAAATGTAATGGCTGCCTATGCTTCATCAATACCACATTTTTTAATTATTCATGTAAAATTTCGGTTCAAACAGATTTATAGATGCAATCAGTGTCTATCACCACTAAAGTTGTGAGTTCGAATCCCAGTCAGGCGGGCTGTACTCGATACAACATTATGTGATAAAATTTGTCAGTGACTTGCAGCAGTTCGGTGATTTTCTCCGGGTAATCCTGTTTTTATCCACCAATAAAACTGACCGCCACGATATAACTGAAATATTGATAAAAGTGACATTAAACACCATACATCATAAACCACAACCTGATTTCCATCTTCTTAGAAAATATATTTATTTGTCCTATAGGGTCCTACACAAAAATATGAACATTTCAGTCTTCACTAAGTGTGTTGGTCTAAAACTATAAAATTTGACTGGGAACGGTAAAATGTCAAATATCGCCGATCCGAAAGTCTGACATTCTTTCGAACTTTAGCTGATACAAAAAATCGTAGCTCTGCACAGGTGAATGCAGTATTTGGCATAAATGTGTTGACTCTGCAGGGATACAAATTAAAGGTTGCCCAGTTGGTGATTGAAATTTATTTACAGAAGAACATTTAATTGAAAAATATTTGCATGAAAATTTACTGATACTAGTAACCAAAACTAAAGTGAATAACCTGTCAATTTGTATTTCAATTGCAAATGTAAATTTTAGTGTGTATTTATTTTCCATTGATGTCCTAAAATTTTCCAAAAAATGTATATTGGATACTTTAATACAGTTCATTTTTTACCATGCTGCAGAATATATTTTCAAATTTATAAACTTATGAAAATAAAAATTATCTGCTACCTTTTACTTGTTTACAAATAGAAATAAAATAAAAATACATAAGGAATAAGTAAACACAGATATTTACATATATTTAGTTACAAATTATGCACTATATGTATGCCGACTGACATTCTTTTGCTTGTGAACAATCACATAAAGGCTCCCTGTCTAATTCGACTGTGTACTAAATTGCCATCAAACGTCATTAAAAAAAAACATTTTTATATATAATATCATTTTTTATTATTTGGTCCGGTAAATTTTACTTCGGCCTAGTGAAACTAGTTTTTCCACTGGACCGGATGTCCAATGAATCCTCAGACAAGTTCGTGAAGACGGACATTTTGTAAGGGATGATGATTATTCAAATTAGCTTTGTGTACAATCAAGTTTCTTATTTGTTAGCAAAATTATTTATTAATTTTCCCAAGAGTTATATGTTAAAACTGATTTCAATGACCATTCTAACAATAAAGCTGTAATCACTGGCCCTCTTCTAATCACAGTACATACCATATATTTTAATCTTATGATTTCCTCTGGGTCTGATTTGTTCCAGTGATATCATTTTATTATTAAATGTCCAGCCTGTTGGTTCTATTGCTACTATCTGGTCAAAGTTTTTCTTTAACTTAGACACATGTTTCTCTAAATCCTTTAAAAAAAAAATCAAACATGGTGAAAATGTCTATATCTCATTTGATTATACACTGGAACTTGTGCAATCCGACACCTGAGTTTCCAGACATCCTGTGACATCCAACAAAAATTTATGGTTCCAAAGTATTTCTGTTAACTAAAAAAACCCTGAGTATTCCAACATTCTGACACATTTCCCTGGTCCCTTGGTGTGTTGGATTAGACAAGTTCCACTGTATTTCAATAAATAAAATTAAAGGCAACAATACTGTACTGATACAGCAGAATGAAGAACTGGACTTAAAGTTGATCTAAAACTATTATTAAAGTGATTAAAATAAAACTCTTACAATAGATCAAAGAGAAGGTAGGTAATGCTTAACTGTACAGTAATACCTGTCTTAAGATATCCCCCTCTTTTGGGGAGACCACATTAAAATAAATCAACTCTTCATTAACTATGTAACTCTTTTTTGATAGATCTTGAAAAATCACATTTCGGTGGCGTACGGAGTGGTCTCTCTACACAGGTTTCAAAGTATTGATAACATATTGAGGAGATAAAAGTATTGTATTTTCTTTTCACTTTTATTTGAAACAAGATGTTGCACGCTACGTCGTGCTAAGAATACCCCCACTGGTTCATTTGTAAGTCGCACAGTAAACAGGAAGTAGATGTGCGGTAAACCTGGAAAGGGGAGACACGGTACAAGTCACCATGCCAAAGCCATATATCAAATATAAAATCATTTCTTCCAGTAGAAGCTGAGATANAAAGTTTTCATTACGGCAAACATGAAAAATTCTAAGTCGCACTGTAAACAGGAAGTAGATGTGCGGTAAACCTGGAAAGGGGAAACACAGTACAAGTCACCATGTCAAAGCCATATATCAAATATAAAATCATTTCTTCCAGTAGAAGCTGAGATATCTGTTACAAAAGTGTGAACGGACGGACAAATGGACGGACGGACTAACGGACGGACAAGGTGATTGCAATATAGCTCCCTCTCTACGAGTGGGGGTATAATAAGTCATCATATCAGAGAAGTTGATCACCTCTCCTAAAACGGTGGATATACCATGGAAGTGGATTTTCATTCTCCTAAAACAGTGGATATACCATGTAAGTGGATTTTTACTCTCCTAAAATGGTGGATATATCATGCAAGTGGATTTTCACTATCCTAAGATGGTGGATATACCATGGAAATGGATTTTCACTCTCCTAAAAGGGTGGATATACCATGTAATTGGATTTTCACTCTCCTAAAAGCATGGATGTACCATGTAAATGGATTTTCACTATCCTAACAAAGTGAATATACCATGTAAGTGGATTTTCACTCTCCTAAAAGGGTGGATATACCATGTAAGTAGATTTTCACTCTCCTAAAAGGGTGGATATACCATGTAAGTGGATTTTCACTCTCCTAACAGGGAGGATATACCATGGAAATGGATTTTCACTCTCCTAAAAGGGTGGATATATACTATGTAACTGAATTTTCACTCTCCTAAAAGGGTGGATATACCATGTAAGTGGATTTCCACTCTCCTAATAGGGTGGATATACCATAGAAATGGATTTTCACTCTTTTTTATTGCTACATAAACATACTTGTCCAGGATGGTAAATGTACATCATAATTGGAGGCCATTTTGTGTCGCTTGAAGGTAAGTTTTTACTTATGGCGGACGGACGAACGAACGAATGGACGGACAAGGGTAAATGAATATGCCCCCCGACTTTTCGTCGCGGGGGCATAAAAATGGGAAAAGGTTTTATAAACGTTTTACAATTTGACACCCGGGTTGACCTTTCTGTAAATACTGATTGGATACATGTGATGTTAAAAATAAACATATAACCAGAGACGATTTACGTTTTAATTTGAAGTTTTAAGCAGGAAGTACATTGATGATCTAAAAATAAATTATCTTGGGCTCAACTAAAACGTGAATTTGTGCAGCTGATGCAAATAAAAATTCAAAAACCAGTGAATTGTCTTTTAAATAAATAACGGAACAACAATCCTTTCATTTTAATATGGGACAATTTGAAAAAAAAACAGACTCAAAATTTAAAATGAAGTAAAAAATATTAGCCATTAGGATGGAAATATTTTTATTTATAATGTTCTATTGAGAGCTAATTTCTTGCCTAAATTCTACCGTATTTTACGGACTATAGGTCGATGGGGACGATAGGTCGAATTGCTGCTTTTCGGCTAAATTTTTTGGGGAATACTAAGATAGGTCGAAGCATTCCATAGGTCGAAGATGCCGATGACAACTTGGGTAAATATCGTCACATCGAACGGTTTTTTTTTTTACATCGGTAAACATTTGTCCTATAACGTTCTTCGGTAAGTATATGCAAGTATTAATTCAAGAATACTATTCTTATGTGTCATAAAAGAAATAATTATGAAAGTTAAATTAAATAAAATTTTGTTTTTAAACTTATGTTTGTGTGTTTTTTTATGACAGTCCGGTTTATAAATCCAGACATTGACGACATTCAAATCAGGCCATCTGTGGGTGTCACAATAGATGGTAAACGGATGTTCATACAATAAAATAATTAAGCTGTCAAAACAATGTATCACCTTGTGCNCCATGTAAGTGGATTTTTACTCTCCTAAAATGGTGGATATATCATGCAAGTGGATTTTCACTATCCTAAGACGGTGGATATACCATGGAAATGGATTTTCACTCTCCTAAAAGCATGGATGTACCATGTAAGTGGATTTTCACTCTCCTAACAGGGTGAATATACCATGTAAGTGGATTTTCACTATCCTAAGACGGTGAATATACCATGTAAGTGGATTTTCACTCTCCTAAAAGCATGGATGTACCATGTAAGTGGATTTTCACTCTCCTAACAGGGAGAATATACCATGTAAGTGGATTTTCACTCTCCTAAAAGGGTGGATATACCATGTGAGTAGATTTTCACTCTCCTAAAATGGTGGATATACCATGTAAGTAGATTTTCACTCTCCTAAAAGGGTGGATATACCATGTAAGTGGATTTTCACTCTCCTAACAGGGAGGATATACCATGTAAGTGGATTTTCACTCTCCTAAAAGGGTGGATATACCATGTAAGTGGATTTTCACTCTCCTAACAGGGAGGATATACCATGGAAATGGATTTTCACTCTCCTAAAAGGGTGGATATATACTATGTAACTGGATTTTCACTCTCCTAAAAGGGTGGATATACCATGTAAGTGGATTTACACTCTCCTAATAGGGTGGATATACCATAGAAATGGATTTCCACTCTTTTTTATTGCTACATAAACATACTTGTCCAGGATGGTAAATGTACGTCATAATTGGAGGCCATTTTGTGTCGCTTGAAGGTAAGTTTTTACTTATGGCGGATGGACGAACGAACGAATGGACGGACAAGGGTAAATTAATATGCCCCCCGACTTTTCGTCGCGGGGGCATAAAAATAGGAAAAGGTTTTATAAACGTTTTACAATTTGACACCCGGGTTGACCTTTCTGTAAATACTGATTGGATACATGTGATGTTAAAAATAAACATATAACCAGAGACAATTTACGTTTTAATTTGAAGTTTTAAGCAGGAAGTACATTGATGATCTAAAAATAAATTATCTTGGGCTCAACTAAAACATGAATTTGTGCAGCTGATGCAAATAAAAATTCAAAAACCAGTGAATTGTCTTTTAAATAAATAA
>MJUT01017186.1:177024-194827 GCA_002080005.1 Gigantidas platifrons | reverse complement strand
TCTTTTAAATAGGGTATGATGTCAAACAACAATTTAAGACTTCTTTTAAATAGGGTATGATGTCAAACAACATTTTAAGACTTCTTTTATATAGGGTATAATGTCAAACAACATTTTAAGACTTCTTTTATATAGGGTATGATGTCAAACAACATTTTAAGACGTCTTTTATATAGGGTATGATGTCAAACAACATTTTAAGACTTCTTCTATGTAGGGCATGATGTCAAACAACATTTTAAGACTTCTTTTATATAGGGCATGATGTCAAACAACATTTTAAGACTTCTTTTATATAGGGCATGATGTCAAACATTTCAAGACTTCTTTTATATAGGGTGTGATGTTAATATGGCTAAATACATTCTACACTACAATAAAGTTTGTGTTAATATCAAGTGGTCATAGAAGCCAAAATTAATATTAAAAAGTTGCTATTTTTTCAATAAAGTTGTTAATTTTTTAATAAAGTTGTTAATTCTTCAATAAAGTTGTTAATTTCTTTATGAAGTTGTTAATTTATTTTATGACAGGTTAACAGCATTACAATTTTATACACATAGTAAGGTGTAATTGCTGACATTTATGCTCACGATATGTGGTACCTATATGAAGCTTGTGACCAAATATCAGATTTGTGTCATCAATAGTTGCTGAGAAAAATGTGACGAAAAATGTGCATATAATGTGTATAAAAACTAACTAAGTCGGCAAACAGGAAGTAGGAATCTGACGAGTCCAAAAATGCTTCCCACAATATGGAATACCTATATGAAGCTTGTGACCAAATATCAGATTTCTGTCATTAATAGTTGCTTAGAAAAATGCAACGAAAAATGAGCATATATGTTCAATGTGTATAAAAATCAACAAAGTCGGCAAACAGGAAGTAGGAATCTGATGGGTCCAAAAACGCTTCCCACGATATGGGGTACCTATATGAAGCTTGTGACAAAATATCAGATTTCTGCCATCAATAGTTGCTGAGAAAAATGCGACGAAAAATTAGTATATATGTTCAATGTGTATAAAAATCAACAAAGTCGGCAAACAGGAAGTAGGAATCTGATGGGTCCAAAAACGCTTCCCACGATATGGGGTACTAGTCTAGTCAATCTATGCCAAATATGGCACATATCTAAACAAATTGCAACAGAAATGATTTCAACGGTTTTTTAATGTCAAAGCATGGCACAATCTTATATAAAAAGTCTAGAAAAATCGTACGGTCGGAAAATCGGAAAATGCCCACTTTGGGGGTAAAAACCTTGATTTTGACCAAAAATCGATGAAAATTGTGAAAAAATTTCGGAAATCTTAGTTATGCAGTATTTGACCCATGTAAAATTAAAAAAAAAAGCTAATGCAGTAACTAAATACACAACATTGAACATTTCTGATAGTAAATTTACCACCCAAAAGGCGGAATTTTTGGGTAAAAACATGCTTTTTAATGAAAAAATCACTGAAAATTGCAAAAAAAAAAAATATATGAATTTTTCATAAAAATTCACATATCCGACATCTTTTTAACTGTTCTTTTTGGGAACTGGTCAAGTGTACAACTGTTTAACAACCTGAAATATTGAAGACGTTTTCTTTTGTTCAAAATCTTGTCATTTTCCATGAAATTTTTGAAAATACAAAAAAAAAATCTAGATACAAAGGATACGGATATTTAGCTGCATTTCGGTAAACATTTGGTTCAAATGTATAACGCTTAAAGTGCTTAGTAGTTGCTTACTTGATTTTCTACTTATCATTTAATCATCTGAAAATATTTGTAAGCAATTTTCTAAAAAGATGAATATTTGAAAATAGACGAAATTGTTTTTTTTATCTTTTTAAAAGATAAATGGCGAGTTTTCAAACAAAATTTAGAAAAAAAACAAAGTCATCTCAACACATAGTAATTAATTTCTGCATTGATGCCTTTACATATCGTCAAGTTCATCAGCTTGAGGAATGTTACTTGTATTTGAACAATTTATTCCTGGGCATTCCCCACATGCCAGAGAGCAGTCGATGCCGTGTTTACGACAGGAACATCGCTTTGAGTCACAGTTCTGTTTACAACTGCATTTGATGATCCTTAGAAGCTTTTCAGGAGCCGGTGGAAGTATTGCTCGTATTGGCAGGAATTTATTGTCCTCAACATGCCAAACCCAATCCTTTGGATCTAGATTATCACCTTTTCCGATCCAGACTTGGGTTTGGTGATACACTCGCATGCAATGTAGCTTGGCAGCGTCAGCTGTTGGTGGCAGTGTATGTACCTGCACGAATATATTCCCTACACAAACCTTCAATGCGAAAATTCTGTAACACAGAGTATCTAGTGTTTCGAAGTCTTGTAACCCTCCATATAATGTAACAAAGATTCGTTCCCCTGCTTTATGAATACTCTCGATACTAGATTGTTGGCAAAAGACGGCTGCGTGGTCTTGTAATTGCATGTTCACGCTAATTTTCTTGAGAACTGTGCCTTTGCCTAGACCAAAAATTCTAGAGGTTGTGTCACATCCGCTAAAAGCGTGAACGAATGGTAAAATATTGCAAACGGATAGTCCAAGTTTTCTCCTGGTCTCGGTTATGTCCCAAATCTTTATTTTGGTTGTGTTTTGCTTGGGTTCTAATTTGAAGTAAATCTTGTTGCTAGTATCTTTTGAATGATAACAGAGCAATACGAGTAGATCAGTATCTTCTCCTATGACGGTAGTTGTATGCTGTTCTGACTTTTCGATTGTAGCAAGCACTATCTTTAGATCAGCATCTTCTTCTGCATGGATAACTTGAACGTCACCGTCCTGAAGTTTCGACCCAAGGGTATTGATGAAAAACTGCTTATTTTCTGAATTTGAAAGGATTTCATCTTTTTTTGTTCTAATCAGTATGTCATTGTTGAAATTGACTTTTGGAAACATGATTCCTTTTGTACGTCTGATGTGTGCTATATCCTTTGTAGTTGGGACTGATGGATCTACTTGTATAGGTTCGCCATCAAGTTTTGGCTGGGTTTTGTTTCCAAGAGTAACGGCTTGCTTCTTTCTCTTAAACGCATGATCAGCTATATTCTTTCCTACTAATTCTTGTAAAATACAACCCCCAACTTTTTTGGCATCATCTACACCTACATTTTTATCAGCTACTACTCCTGTCTCAATGTTTCGCAGTGAACGGTCGCCTTCAATGAACGGATTCCTACTTTTTAAGAATGTGAGAAGGGTCTTAATGTTGTCAGTGTCCTTCTTTTTTCTTGCCTGTGTTTCGTCTTTGTGCTGTTCACTTGAAAAATATCATACCCCAGACAAATCTTGCATAGCTTGATTGATGTCAGCACATGCTGGCATGGACATAAGTCAATGGGATCGCTGTGTTTCAGTCAAACCTTGACCTCTCGTCAATCCACCTGCTGTTTTCACACTCCTCATAAGGTCCTGTTCAATGAATAAATCTGTAGATATTCCAGCCCAGTATCTGTTGCTGCGTCTTATGACATGATTGCCATTTGTAAAACTCTCATAAACATCACGATGATCTTTCTCTAAAGCCTGCATTGTCATCAAGTAAACGTAAGCTGTTTTCGTGTACAGATTATGCCCAGATGCAGCCAAAAAAGGTAGCATGTATTGAATGCTTTGCAAATGAAGAGGCCAGTTACCGGTTCTCTCTGCTTTAATAAATTGTCTTAAGATTTGAATCATTTCAAAATATTGAAGCCACAATTTTGCTGTACGACTTTGTTTTAACATTTCAGTTCTACTCCGGATAGTTTCTTCAAGGTTTTTTTTAAGACATCCGAGTCACACGCTTCTGAGACTGATAGATCTCCTGAAGTTAGTTGAGAATATAGTTGACCAATCTCCTTCAGTTCAGTAGAATCCATGGTCGATTGGGGTTCCTCTAAAAGTTTAGATACGTCAATATTGAATATCTCTGAAATCAACAAGCAATATAGTGCTGTATCCACCAACATGTGACCTCTAAAGGCTCTAGATACAGCTTTTCCACTAAGGATATGTGTGACAGCATTTGGTGCATAGATGAGTTCTAGCATTTATTTCAATCCACTATTAGTCATTAGATTTCCAATGGATCCGAAGAAGCTCATCTCTGTGTGGAATGGTCCTAGGTTCTAATCGTAACACTACAGACTTCAAGTGACTTCCTGGATTTTCGTTTTGAATGATTGAGAGGACTTTCCAATAAAGAGGTTGATTAAAAGTCAAGATTGCTGTGATGTCATAACGCTTTGCTTGGTTTGAGACGAAGTGCAGTGTGGAATAAATACAGGTCATGTCCGAAACATTCAAATCTATCATAGGCAGGAATGAAACCGAAGATTTGCCTGGGTAGTCTCCTCTATGGACCATCTGCATGAAACCTGACCACATTGGTGTCAGACACTTAAGAGGCCAAACAACTACTGACAGCAGATCAAGACGGAAAGTTTTATCCAGTGTTTTTAAGTTCTTTAACTCGGCATAGGTTAATTCAGCCATATCATCTGCTTGAAGTTTGTAATATTTTATCTCTATTTTTGCCAATGCCTTGATAATTAATTCACGTAAATATTTCATTTAAAGAAAGGAAAATAGTTATTTGTAATTAATTATACGAAGAAAATGCGATAGCAGTAAATAAAAATGCATTGCATAATGATACACGCACAAATCGACGAAATAGCAATGAATGACTGTCCACTTTTTGTTAATACGGCGTTCCATACTTTTTTGTTGTTGTTAGCGACGGGTCCTACTACTTTGTGATACTTTTATTATATTACGGGAGTTTTTTCGTTTTATTTTGTTTGCATCTTAATTTATTGACATAAAAATAGTTATAGTTTATTTGTCTATTTGAAATGAGTTGGAATGAAGCGATTTTTTACAGGTCTTGCGTATCATATATTAATCTATGTATGGTTCACTTCCGGTACCCATATAGGACAAGGAAGCAAATACTACCGTTATTTATGTGAAAAAAATACTTACCGGCATATTTGTAGGATAACATAAGTCTATTGTAATGATTTTTGCAGTAATATCATCTTCTTAGCTCGGATTTATAAATTTACACTTGGAAGAGTCATCTCCCATTGTTGATACGGAGGTCCATTCCGGACAAAAATCTAGAGGCCCAACATCGTTATTTTTAATTCGAATTTTCACCGATTTCCGACCGTACGATTTTGTTAGACTTTTTTTACGTTAAAATGCTAAGTTAACCTGTCATGAAAAACAAAAAATCATTTCTGTTGCAATTTGTTTAGATTGGATCTGTAGACAGACTAGACTATACCTATATGAAGCTTGTGACCAAATATCAGATCTGTGTCATCAATAGTTGCTGAGAAAAATGTGACGAAAAATGTGCATATATGTTCAATGTGTATAAAAACCAACTAAGACGGCAAGCAGGAAGTAGGAATCTGACGGGTCCAAAAACGCTTCCCACAATATGGCATACTTACATTTTTTTGTATATGAAGCTTGTGACCAAATATCAGATTTCCGCCATCAATAGTTGCTGAGAAAAATATCTTGGACGGACGGAAGGACGGACAGAGGTAAAACAGTATACCCCCTCCCCCTCCAGGGAGCGGGGGTATAATTAGGAAAATCAAACAATGGCAGCGACTACATAGGTACATGTTGATGTATATCTAACTATAATGTGTCCAGGAACATGACAGATTAGACAAAAAGTTCAAACTAAAAATTTTATGCATTACTACTCATTCCTATCAAGTATTCCAAAGCATATAAAGAAGCATATAAGAGAAAATTTTACTGATTGTTTTAATACTTTCAACCCAGAAGATATCTTCCTAGAAAGAATAAAAAATAATAAGGATATAAAATTTGTTTACATTAGTTTAGTAAACAACATTGTTCATATTCCAATGCAAAAGTTTTTGAAATGGGAAGAGAAACTCCAATGTGATATTCCAAATTGGTTTATATATTTCAATATTCTTAGGAAGTGCTGTAAAAATGTATATTTAATTAATTTTCATATTTAAACAAAGTATTGCAAAAATTTTCGACGGCACAACCGTCTTCGTCAGTTGCAAAACATAAACTGCCATCGAAAATTTTTGCAATACTTTGTTTAAATATGTTTATAATCTCCATGAAGAAATAATTTGTTTGATTGTTAATTAATTTTCAATATAAATTTTTGCATAGAGTGATTCCTACCAATACCTTTTTGTTCAAAATTCATGTCAAAGATAGCAAATTTTGCTCCTTTTGCAATGTAGAAGATGAAACCATTGAACATTTATTTTTTGACTGTCCTTGTACTTATCACTTTTGGAGAGTTTTCTTTGAATGCCTGAAGAGATATTTTATCAATATTGAATTAAACAAAAAAAATGTTTTACTTGGATTTCAAACACTTCAGGATAACCTATTATTGAATTTACTCACAATAATTACAAAAAACTATATCTATAAATGTAAATTTAAAGACAAATTCCAAATATTGTGGAATTAAAATTTAAAATAAAAAATTACTATTCTCTTGAATTATACATAGCTAGAAAAAACAATAAACTGGCAGCTTGTGAAAAATTCTGGGGCCCTTTAAAATATGTTTTTCCTGATTTATAACTTTAATTGTCATTATTTGTTTGTTATCATCTGTATCAATAGGAGCAAGTGTACAAAGTGTGAAAATTGAGTGGAGGAGTGAAAAGAATGTGTGTGTGTTCTTGAGTGAATGAAAATGTCAGCAAATTACAACTAATTTATATGTGTATTATAATTTAATTTAAAAATTTGCTAAAAAAAAAACCCAAATAGTCATATGTTGTACATGTACTATATATTAGTATATATTTTTTGGAAAAAACCCCAGACACCTTAGTCAGGTGGTGGTGTAGGGGTTATGTAAAATGCTGACTATTGAAAAAATTAATAAAAAAAAAAAGGAACATGACAGCCCCCACACCCTGGACAAATACTGTAGAAGAACAATTCTTACCAAAATTAAAGTAAACTTATTAATCTGTAGCCAAAAATACATTGTACAGAAAAACCTGTCTAAACAGAAAACCAGCTTTTGTGTTCCGAATAGACATGTGTTCGGTTTACACATGTTAAATTACCAAAGATTTAAAATACTGTTAATTGCAAATGAAACAAGATGAACTGTGAGCTAATGCTCACTTATGATACCCCCGCTGTTCGGCAAACAGGAAGTAGGAATCTGACGGGTCCAAAAACGCTTCCCTCAATATGGCATACCTATATGAAGCTTGTGACCAAATATCAGATTTCTGCCATCAATAGTTGCTGAGAAAAATGTGACGAAAAATGTGCATATATGTTCAATGTGTATAAAAACCAACTAAGTCGGCAGACAGGAAGTAGGAATCTGACGGGTCCAAAAACACTTCCCACAATATGGCATACCTATATGAAGCGTGTGACCAAATATAAGATTTCTGCTCTTAATAGTTGCTGAGAAAAATGCGACGAAAAATATCTTGGGACGGACAGACGGACGGAAGGACGGACAGAGGTAAAATAGTATACCCCCCTCCCCCTCTGGGGAGCGGGGATATAATAATTATATTTTTATGTAACTTCATCACTTGGAAGCCTGGGCCAAGGTGATAATTGTTAACGGGCAGAATAAGACAATAAAGAAATTAAAAAAAAACAAAGATTTACTATCTATGTTAAGTTTATTCAGGATTCTGTTTTATTCAGTGTTCGGCTTAGACAGGTTTCACTGTATGACAGTTTTGACTTCTATAAACCATTCACTCACATGGTATCTAAATATAACTCATAGTGTATCTAAATATAACTCACGTGGTATCTAAATATAACTCACGTGGTATCTAAATATAACTCATGTGGTATCTAAATATAACTCATATGGTATCTAAATATAATTCATGTGGTAAATGTATCTAAATATAACTCACATGGTATCTAAATATAACTCATGTGGCATCTAAATATAACTCACATGGTATCTAAATATAACTCATGTGGTATCTAAATATAACTTACATGGTATTTAAATATAACTTACGTGGTATCTAAATATAACTGTTGTATTGGTACATTTTGTAAACAAGGTATTTGTTCCATGGATGGATCAGCTCGGAAATCTCCTGTGTGTAGAATTAACTTTCCTTGTTGTGTTTTAAACAGGAACAAGACGGAACCTGGACAACTGAAAAGTAACACACATAATCAAGTTTAAATAAACTAGAGTCTCACATGAGCATGTATCAGTAACCTGGTAAAGAAGGATTATTGTCTATTGGTATTGCCACAAATGTTAACTTTTGATCCCGAGGACTTGAACCAAACAAAAATTGACATATTCTTTGGTATAAAATTGGATCTTTATATCTTAATGCTGCTTTAAAGTTAAATTTGTCCTGTAGTAATGGCCATCTTGGATTTCCAATCCACATAAAAATTTGAAATTTTTTAAAGGACCATTCAAGGATTTATCAAGTACAATTTGGGGTCAATTAAATTTCTAGTTTCTGAGAAAATTTTAAACTTTGTTCTGTAAGGTGATTTTCCTGGGTTTTTTTTAATCAGCATAAAAATCTCAAAATTATAACAGAAACATCCAATGAACATTCCTACTGCATCACAATGCAATCTGTCTAGTATTTTCTTAGAATTAAGAAAAATAACATTTAGCCAATCAGTTTGTTTGTTTGTTTGTTTGATGCTTAATGCCACTTTCAACAATATTTCAGTTATATCGTGGTGGTCAGTTTTATTGGTGGAGGAAACCGGAGGACCTGGAGAAAACCAGTGACCTGTCGCAAATTTTATCACATAATGTTGTACACATCACCCTGATAGAGATTCGAACTCACAACATCAGTGGTGATAGGCACTGATTGCATAGGCAAATCCAATTATACAGTCAAACCTGTTTTAAGTGGCCACCCAAGGAAGGTCCGAAATTGGCCGTGTAACACAGGTGACCTCTTAATCAAGGTTTGAGATTTTAGGAACGTTAGCCAATTCTTTTTAATGTCAGTCATTTACAATATTTTGATAATCATTTGTACATATTGTGTATATTTTCAACACATGCGTGAGTATTGATTTTTTTTAAATAAATAAAAAATCAAGGTTATAGATTTTATGAACGTTAGCCAATTCTTTTTAATGTCAGTCATTTACAATATTTTGATCCATTATGATCAGCTGTCATTTCAAAGTGTAATAATTTTGACAAATATCTTTTTCATTACCATAAAGAGCTTGAAAAACTTAATTTAAAGATTACATCAATAAAACAAAGTAAAATCAATAATCTTCAACTTGTTAAAGGACGTCAGTATTTGGTAGAAGTAGAACCTCTGAAATAACCTTTGGTAGAAGTAAGTCTGACCTTCAGCAATTCTACCACCAAGTGATGTTAAAAAGAGGTGTTACTTTTAGATAACATTTTCACATTATAAGTTTAAACATTTACACAGTGTTTAAAGTTTATAACTTACTGATTTGCCTCCAGTAGTATAACTTCTACACCATTGACAGTACACGGAATGTTCATAGGTAAATCATGGACTATATCTGGTCTGATACCTATCCTGGATCTAACTAAGTTACCTGTCACCTACAATAAACACATAGATTCTGATGATGTTTGACAAACTTGGTCTTTTGAACAAAACTTATATGTGTTACATTTGTATCTCACTTAAGCAGGTACATTATCTACTGTTGAAGTAAACAGATTCATATATTGTGGTCTGTGTGTTCAATTGTTTGAAGTGATAGGTGGTCTTTTGTTTTGTTGATAGTGGTGGAATTGTTGACCATCACTGCTTAAACTTTCTTTTGCGTTGTTGATATCGGTGGAATTGTTGACCATAACTGCTTAAAACTTTGTTTTGTTTTGTTGATATTGGTGGAATTGTTGACCATCACTGGTTAAACTTTCTTTTGTTTTGTTGATAGTGGTGGAATTGTTGACCATCACTGGTTAAAACTTTCTTTTGTTTTGTTGATATCGGTGGAATTGTTGACCATCACTGCTTAAAACTTTCTTTTGTTTTGTTGATAGCGGTGGAATTGTTGACCATCACTGCTTAAAACTTTCTTTTGTTTTGTTGATAGCGGTGGAATTGTTGACCATCACTGGTTCAAGTCAGTCAGTAATTTTTATTCAACATTCAAGTAAGTCAGTAATTTTTATCTAACATTCAAGTAAGTCAGTAATTTCTATTTAACATTCAAGTTACAAGTCAGTAATTTTTATTTAACATTCAAGTAGGTCAGTAATTTTTATTTAACATTCAAGTAAGTCAGTAATTTTTATTTAAAGTCGGAAATATACAAATACAACATAGAACACCGACTTGATTCAAGTTTTAAAAGGGCCACTGAAGTACCATCACAGTCAAATTTACTATCACTTTTCACAATGGTTTCAGAGATAATTTAAATGTGAAACATTTACGATGGATGACGGACAGCAAATGATGGCAAAAGCTCACATGACTTTTGGCATGCCTGATTGAAATAAAAATACTAACCTTACTACAATAAATTGGTTGTGAAAACTGTTTAGTAAGACCTCTATAATGATCATAATGAAAGTGAGACAGAAAATAGGCTTTACATCCTGGCACTTCACCATAGCAGAAGGCATCGACAGTAAAACCAGTATCTGTAAAAAAAACATGAAAATAATAAATAGGTGTTGGAATTATGGCGTTTAACACCACTTTCAACAATATTTCAGCTATAGCGTGGCAGTTAGTTTTATTGGTAGAGGAAACAGGAGTACCAAGAGAAAACCACCGATCCTCCTCTGCTACGTATACCCATCAGTACCCATCAGTCGTCCTCCTTGTCATAGTGATAATGTCCATGCTAAAACAACTCTATTTTTCTCCACATATTTTCACTCACCAGTAGTATTTTTTTAGTGCATAAAATTTGTGTCAATTAATCCTCTTAAGGTAGGTAGCAAGGTAACAGAGAGCATCAAATGTTTACTCATAATATGTTGCTTCTGTTAACTAATGGTTGTAAAATTATGTAGATCAATTGCAAGTGGCCTCTGACATTGTCTTTCAATATTTCAAGCATTATTTTCAAGACAAATTCCCCAAACAAATTTTAGAGAGTTCCCACAGGAGCTTTTACAACAGAATAATGAAATTGTCTTTTTTTTATTATTAATGTTCAATTACATGGTACATTGTATTTATCGATGTGTATTGCTGTCACCTATTGTCATCAAATACGTGTTTCTTTTTATCTCGAAATTTCCTGACAATTGTTGAATCTATAATTGGCAAAAGATGAGGTGTTTACAAAAAAATCAATACTTGCGAACGTGTTAAATATACGTATAAATGATAATCGATATATTTTAAATGACCAACAACAATAGTTGCATCCACATTTGTCAAACGTTAACTTACCTGTCAGAGTTGCCTGTCTTATTTAATTACTTACTCCTCTTAAGTCGAATTTCGGATAACTTGAAATTTTGTAACGGTCCTGTGAACTTCGAGATAATGAGATTCAACTGTAGAGTGAATTGTTATATATTGTATTATTTCAAAATTACATGTACAGTTAAAATGTATGTATGAGATTTTTAAGTACCATACAAACATTAAAACTGTTTTAGGCCCTTTGGTTTTCTTGCTCCCAAAGATTTCAAAATTATTTAGTTTTCCAATCATTTCATTGCATACTATTACCTGAAGAAGATCTAGATTATTCCATAAACGCACCTCGCACACTAAATTTTAAATCTACGTATTTATTTATTAGTAAATCTATGAGAAGTTTTATTTACATATATCTAACCTGGAATTTTCTTGTAAAAAGGACAATAGCGATAGTTTTTAGGTTTCCCAGAGGCCTCTGTGTTAGCTGATATTTGTACACCACTATTAAAACTTGAAAATTCATTTTCATCTTTGCTGTTCCATTTCCCATTATGTGGTTTTTGCTGAGATATTATTTTTTCACAGTTTGCTTTCTTAGTCTTACTCATTGAAATATCCGATGCATTTTTCACCAATGAATTTTTTAAACCAGTTTTTGTTGAATCAAAGTTAGGTTGAGAAACAGACTTTTTCAATGAAGTCATCAATATGTCATTGACATTTTTCACTTTTATGTGTTTGCCATTTGTATAAATTTGATTAGCAATTGCAGCATCTACTTTGCTGGAAACATTTAGAAAATTTCCTGTATTGCTACAGCTGCTAGTTTTGTTATCAGTCATTGAACTGTCTAAGTTTTCTATTTTATTTTCAGAACTTCCTGTAAAGAATGAAAACAAAGATGTCTGCTTTTTTAAATCTGATGATGGCTTCTTATTATTCTTCAGTTTGCTACCTTGACTTGTAGATTGTTTGCTACTTGTTGTTAGATATATATTTTGCTTAGAATGAGATTTGAGAGATTCCTGAGAAGATGGCAACATTGATTTTTGGCCACTACAAACAGGCGAATACTGTGTTTCATTGTCGTCTGCTTCTAAAATTTCGACATCACTTGAATGTTTCTCATCCTTTAGATCTTCTTCTTCACTGCCTTGATTCAACAAAATATCATCACATTTAACATCTTCTTGATACAGCTTTCCTCCATTATTTGACTCTGTGTTTTCATTCAAACCTTTCCTTTTCTTGTAATCTTTGAAGAATGATTTTAGTTGCTGTGAGTTGCTATCCTCATCAGCATCAATATCTGACAAAGATTTCCCACTCAAAACAGTATCTTCTACCACATCCAAACAATCATTTTCTACTTTTTCATCCTCACAAATTAAAAATATATCTTCAGTATCACAATTCAATACATCATTTTCAGTATCATCATTCAATTCACCATTTTCAGTATCACAATTCAATTCACCATTTTCAGTGGCGCCATTAAATTCACCATCTGTATGACAATTCAAATCACAATCTGCAGTGTCACCATTCAATTCACTATCTGCAGTATCACAATTCAATTCACCATCTCCAGCATCACCATTCAATTCACTATCTGCAGTATCACAATTCAATTCACCATCTCCAGCATCACCATTCAATTCACCATCTCCAGTCTCACCATTCAATTCACCATTTGCAGTATCACAATTCAACACACCTTCTTCAATATCACATTTCAAATGTAAATCTTTCTTTGAATTTGTTTGAAGCTTACAAGATGAATCAACATTATTAACAAAACCTTCAGTACTCTTCTGTGAGCAATATGTTTCCTGTATGAAGGCCTCCTCTAGATCATTTGAATTTTTTATAGGACTTCCAGTACACATATTGTCTGTGATCTTCTGTGATGAATGTAGAATCTCGTCAGTAAGATTTACCGTTTTACTTTTATTGACATTTGTATCACATGAACTACATTTAGCTTCAGAAACTTTAATATGTTCATCAAAATTCAGCTTGATTTTGCCTTTTTGCAATTTTTCTGAAAAAAATAACAATATTTATAATTTTATAGAATAAATTAGAGGCTCTCATGAGACGATACCACTGTCTCACTGACCTGTTTATTCATGCATATTTTGTGTTCAATCAAGTCTAGTTTTTGAGAAAAAGTAACCACTGGGTATAATCTGTTTGAAAAGTACAACAATGAATTTCATTAGGATTTAAGTGAATTTCACACATTTTGAAATTGGTCCTCTCGACACAAAATTAGCAAATTTAAACTAAATCATGGAAATTTATCAAAGTAACCAAATAAGACTATTTCTGTTTTGGAATACCATCTTAAGACCTTAATATTTCTTATCAAATAACAGGGATTTGAATAATAGGACTATATTTGCCCTACTAGTGGTATTTGTGTCAGTGGTTCCAGTGGAGAAGATTTAAATGTGAAAGTTTACGACATGTGACGGACGCCAAGTGATGGCTAAATATTGCATGGTATTTAGCCAGGTAAGATAAAAAAAACATCTTTTTTATGCATTCCTTGTGGTTCATATGACCAAAAGAAAAACATTTTTTTGTACCGATTCATTTACCACAACCCAAAACTCTTGGTAAAAGGTAATTAATGCAAAGTCATGGTTCAATTAGCCTGGTGATTTCTCAAGAGCTTTTTAGATTTGGTTTTGGTTTGATTTATGGTGTTTAATGCCACTTTCAACAATATTTCAGCTATATTGTGATGGTAAGTTTTATTGGTGGAGGAAACTGGAGTACCCGGAGAAAACCACTGTCCTTTCGCAAGTAGATTTTTAGAAATTGAATGTTGTGCAAATCAGAAACTATAATAAACGTAAATGAGGCCATTATAATATTTTTTACCTGTGGTCTTTGTCTTGTTGACCCTGTACTCAGCTAACTGACTATGACTATATTTCCAGTAATGACTCTGTATTGTACAATCACATTCTGCACCCTCTGGACATTCTAAAATAGGAAAATATATTCAAACTTAAGAAGAGTTTGAAGATACCAAAGTGACAATCAGAATCCATATATCGAAGAAGAACAGACAACACAATGGCCAAAAGAAAAAGTACAAAAGGACAAACAACAATCTACAAAACATACATATAAAACTAAAGATCGAGTAACACGAACCCCACTAAAAACCGGGGGTGAACTCATGTGCTCTGGAAGGGTAAGCAGTTCCTGCTTTGACTGTGTGTTCTAACTAAGATTTGAGTAACAAAAGGAAAAACACTGTGTCACAAATGACCACGGATATGTTCCCTTTGTCGTCATGATAATAACACTGTGTCACAAATGACCATGGATATGTTCCCTTTGTCGTCATGATAATAACACTGTGTCACAAATGACCACGGATATGTTCCCTTTGTCGTCATGATAATAACACTGTGTCACAAATGACCACGGATATGTTCCCTTTGTCATCATGATAATATAGTCCTTTCCTCATTCCTGACTTATCACAGGGTTTGTAACATTAGCAACAACTGCTTCCACTTCTGGAGCACCAGAGTTTGCCCCTGTTTTATACATGTATTAGTGGGATTCTTGTTAATTATGTCATATTACACATCTTCACGTTTTTAGTTTCATATTGTGATGTACACTACGATTGCTGCATAAATGATAATTGGTTATTCTATACTCCATTTGTTTTGTCTGTGTCATGTTTCATAAAAGTAATTTGTATTTATTTATGCATACTGGTCTTCAACATGATTTCTATGTCAGATGATGTTCATGTCGTTTAACAGTAACATGTCAGGTGTCACTTGTGGAGCAGGAACTGATAATCGTTCCATAGCANACAAATGACCACGGATATGTTCCCTTTGTCGTCATGATAATAACACTGTGTTACAAATGACCACGGATATGTTCCCTTTGTCGTCATGATAAAAACACTGTGTCACAAATGACCATGGATATGTTCCCGTTGTTGTCATGATAATAACACTGTGTTACAAATGACCACGGATATGTTCCCTTTGTCATGATGATAATAACACTGTTACAAATGACCACGGATATGTTCCCTTTGTCGTCATGATAAAAACACTGTGTCACAAATGACCACGGATATGTTCCCTTTGTCGTCATGATAATAACACTGTGTTACAAATGACCACGGATATGTTCCCTTTGTCGTCATGATAATAACACTGTGTTACAAATGACCACGGATATGTTCCCTTTGTCGTCATGATAATATAGTCCTTTCCTCATTCCTGACTTATCACAGGGTTTGTAACATTAGCAACACAATGGGTGTGTCACTAGTGGAGCAAGAACTGCTTCCACTTCTGGAGCACCAGAGTTTGCCCCTGTTTTATACATGTATTAGTGGGATTCTTGTTATTTATGTCATATTACACATCTTCACGTTTTTAGTTTCATATTGTGATGTACACTATGATTGCTGCATAAATTAACGATAATTGGTTATTCTATACTCCATTTGTTTTGCCTGTGTCATGTTTCATAAAAGTAATTTGTATTTATTTATGCATACTGGTCTTCAACATGATTTCTATGTCAGATGATGTTCATGTCGTTTAACAGTAACATGTCAGGTGTCACTTGTGGAGCAGGAACTGATAATCGTTCCATAGCATTCCCTGTTTTAGTGGGGCTCATGCTCTCAATCTCTAGTTTTCTGGTTTTCGTTTGGCCATTGTATTATCTGTTTTCCATAAGAAAGTCAAAAGTCATGTTAACATTTTCAATAAAAAAATATATAACCAAGTTAGAAATTATTGCTTCAACATGAAATGGCAATCTCTTGAAGTAGCATTAACAAATATTCATGGCTAAAATAGAGATGTATATTTAAATGATAATGAAATTAGTGTGTGTGATGGGTGTCAAAAGAATATTTAATTCAATGCAAATGAATGTACATATTACATGTTTATTCCTTTTCAAAAATAAACAAATTGCAATAAAAAAGTTAGAAATCATGTTAACAAAGAGTTGAACGACATCAGTAGTCAGATGTTACACATGTTTTTTTCCTTGATGTGATAATTTTATCACCTATTGACATTTTAATACTAGAAGTGGGTTGTGTGCAGATGGTTATATAAAAAAAACAAGAATGTAAAACGTACAGCATGGTCATCTTTGTATAATACGGGAATAAAACTTAACAGAGGTCTAGTAGCCAGAGACCACCAAATTTTTCCCTAGCCACAGAAAATATTCAGACCCAAATGGTTACTGACATTTTGAATATTTCATGTCAAATATCAATTGATAGGCTAAAATAATGTTTGCTGGGCTATTGAAATTGTCATTTTAGTGAGCTCAACTGCAGCAAAAATCTTATGTTTTGTCCCTATAATATAAATCCACTGTGTCAAATATTTGTATGGTAAAAATGTATCTATCTTACGGTAAAACCACATGACTGTTTGACATGTATCTATCTTACAGTAAAACCACATGACTGTTTGACATGTATCTATCTTACAGTAAAACCACATGACTGTTTGACATGTATCTATCTTACAGTAAAACCACATGACTGTTTGACATGTATCTATCTTACAGTAAAACCACATGACTGTTTGACATGTATCTATCTTACAGTAAAACCACATGACTGTTTGACATGTATCTATCTTACAGTAAAACCACATGACTGTTTGACATGTATCTAACTTACAGTAAAACCACATGACTGTTTGACATGTATCTAACTTACAGTAAAACCACATGACTGTTTGACATGTATCTATCTTACAGTAAAACCACATGACTGTTTGACATGCATCATCAATGTGTTAAGTGAAATATTGTACATGTATGTGTATATTTTATTGATTGATTGACTGATTCTAGCTTCATGTCCAGTGAGCAGTATTTCAGCTACATTCAGGAGGAGAACAAGTTCAATAAATAAAAACTGCATAGAAATGACGGAAGAGATGAGTCAACCAGGACAATGATTTTTGATTGCCACTGAAAATTTATGGAGAGTTAGGTAGGGACGACAAAGATAGTCTTTTGTAGCGGCCACAAAGCACCTATTCTTTTTCAGTCTTTATCATGCAGGGAGCATGGAACTCCACGTTCCGGCTTTCCATATTATGACCTGATGACCACCAATCAAGAGGGCCCCCCCCTATCCATCACCTTGGACATGCTGAGCAGCTCTGTGGATATGAGCCCTGGGACCCTTCATCAGTACTCAGGTAGGTATTTCAACATCACAACAACTGTATATTAACCAATATATAAAGAAAAGGAGCCAAAGTTATAAGTCTCGTACTTTGTTTGGCAGAAATAGTAAATTGTAGATCCAAACCTCATTTCTGGACAGTAACTAAACATTGATACATTTGTATT
>MJUT01017186.1:126417-137492 GCA_002080005.1 Gigantidas platifrons | reverse complement strand
CAAGATTGGTTCAAATCTGTTGCGTGGTTTCAGAAAAAAAGATGAAAATGTGAAATTCCCATAGGGTCCAATGTTAAACTAAGTCGAGTCATGGCGGCCATCTTGGATATGCGATCGACACAAAAATCACAAATTTAGTAGAGGACCACCCAGTCATCATTTCTATAATGTTACAATTCCATCGGCTGAGTAGTTTCTGACAAGAAGATTTTCAAAGTTTCAACCAATCAGAACACATTATTGGCCCTGGCGGCCATGTTGGATTTCCGATCTGCACCAAAATAATAAATTTAGTAGAGGACCTCCAAATGAACATTTCTGCCAAATTTGGTCCAAATCAGTTCAGTGGTTTCAAAGACGAAGAAGAAAGTATGAAAAGTTTACATACGCGGACGACGACGACGGACGCAAAGTGATGACAAAAGCTCACATGACCCTTTGGGTCAGGTGAGCTAAAAAGCAGCCTTGAAGTCTTAATGTATAACATACTTACAAGCCACATGAAAAGATTATTCAAATCTATCCATGTTTACTAAAGTTATCACATAAACAAGACACAATTCTCAAAATTGGTGATTTTTCAACCAAAAACTAACATTTTCCTCCAAAACCCTTGCTTCAAATATTTCCATGTTAGAACCCATCCAAGATAATAATAATTACAAGCCACATGCAAAAAAAATTTCAAATCTATCCATGTTTACTGAAGTTATCGCATAAACAAGACTCAATTCTCAAAATTGTTTACTAAAACAGGGGTGTGGAAATATTGAAATGTTCTACTTGTCCCCAGGCAAGTTATCTGAAAAAAGTTACTTGTCCTGTTTTTTGTATAAACATTTGATACTTACAATCACAGTTGCTAAATTGAACTTGTTTATAGTCTATTACATCATTGCGTAAAATTTGAAATATAGTTTTAAATAAAGTTAAAACAAACATCCTTGTCTAAAAGATCACTGCCCAAATGAAGGCCATTTTAAATTTGGATTTCAGATAGGAATATGCAGTCAGAGAATAGCCAGTTGTTTTTAGATAAAGAATAAGCTGTGTTGAAAAAAATTCTCATATCAATGAAGTTCATTTTGATTAACCTCGACAATGGATTTATCAATCAAAACAGTCATGTACTAGTATTTAGTTTTAGTGGTGTCTTCATACTTTGCAGATGACTGGTGGGAAGATAAGTAGTATCCATTCTGTCCACGATTTTGCCAATAAACATTAATGATTTCTTGTCAGCAAAATCAGAGTATATTCTGCAGATATTTCAATATGAGATGCTATCAGAATCCAGCAGTAAACATAAGAAATCGGCTAGCCACTTGGGTGTTTTTCCTCACATTATGTGTCCTTTTCCGCTAGAGTTTTGCATTTAACTTTCTCGTGATGTTCATTGTGGCCAGAACCTTTCCAAGTCTTTTATTTTTATTATCAAATATTTGTCCATTGGAACGACTGCAACCCGATTTTTATATATGTTCAAGGATGTAAGGCCCTGATTGTTTACGAAAAGCTATAGACAAGCAAGGAAACGTCACATTCGGAACTCCAATAAAAACCTGTTACACGGTCCCGATTATCGTTAAGTAAATGCAGTACAATTATCATTGCAATCGGGTCGTAATACTCAACTTAGAACTTGTACAATTCTGGTTATTTTTAGTTAAAAAAAACATTTATCTATATAATCATCAATATTTACGATATAATATCATTTGAGGAATTGTCTTTCCACAGTACTTTAATTAGAAATTATTTTTATTTGTTGATCTTTACTTGTCCCCGGACAAGCTAGCCAGGAAAACCTACTTGTCCCTCAGGTTCTATGTACAAGTCGGGCGAGTCGGGCATGGCAATTCCACACCCCTGACTAAAGTTATCGCGTAAACAAGACACAATTCTCAAAATTGGTGATTTTTTAACCAAAAACTAAGATTTTCCCCCAAAACCCTTGCTTCAAATATTTCCATGTTAGAACCCAACCAAGATAATGATAATTACAAGCCACATGCAAAAAATTATTCAAATCTATCCATGTTTACTCAAGTTATTGCGTAAACAAGAAAGTGTGACGGATGGACAGACAGACAGACGACCGCTATTACTATATCCCCTCACTGCTATCGCGGGGGGATAATAAGTCTAGAAACGATCCGAGTATATTATCATCAATGTCGTTGTAGTGTTTTTTTAAACTGGAATTTCAAGTGCAGTCTTGACAAAGCACTTACACAACCAAGAAGGGAAAAAAATGTCGGCAGAAAACCGGGAAGCGTAACTCACAGAGGTATATCCGTAATCTGTATTTTGAAACTAAAATCCGGGACAATTACGGAAATTCCGTAATAGTAAACAGCTCTGCATGACCTCATGCTAAGATATGACCTTATACTAAGACATGACTTTATATGCTATTGTTTTTTACATAAAGAAAGACAAATCAGTAACAAATAAGAAAATGTATTTACAAAATTTTGGTTTAAATAAAGTGATCTTTGACTAGTTACATAAATTAAGAATTTACAGTATTACAGCCTTGAAGTGATTCTCAAAATCCTCCAAGTTTTGCTAAAAAGTAAGGTTTCTCTGAAATATTTCCTTCAATGAATATGATTTAACTGTGAAATGTTACTGGATGGATGAGATGTCGGACACAAAAGTTATGACAAAAGCTTACATAGACTTCAGATAAGTTCTACAAAAACCAGATTAATATTCAATACATGTGTCAGAAGTCCTGCCAAAACCAAATTAATATTCAGTACATGTGTCAGAAGTCCTGCCAAAACCAAATTAATATTCAATACATGTGTCAGAAGTCCTGCCAAAACCAAATTAATATTCAATACATGTGTCAGAAGTCCTGCCAAAACCAAATTAATATTCAATACATGTGTCAGAAGTCCTGCCAAAACCAAATTAATGTTTAATACATGTGTCAGAAGTCATGCCAAAAACCAAATTAATGTTTAATACATGTGTCAGAAGTCCTGCCAAAACCAAATTAATATTCAATACATGTGTCAGAAGTCCTGCCAAAACCAAATTAATGTTCAATATATACATGTGTCAGAAGTCTTGCCAAAACCAAATTAATGTTTAATACATGTGTCAGAAGTCATGCCAAAAACCAAATTAATGTTTAATACATGTGTCAGAAGTCTTGCCAAAACCAAATTAATGTTCAATACATGTGTCAGAAGTCCTGCCAAAACCAAAGTAATATTCAATACATGTGTCAGGAGTCCTGCTAAAACCAAATTAATGTTCAATACCTGTGTTAGAAGTCCTGCCATAAATGTCTGTATAAGTTGACCATATTTTGGAGAGGTTGGACACTGACTCAGGTTTAAACAGAATTTACCAAGAGGCATTACATCTGCTCTACCATACCTACAAATGAGATTTTATTTTTTCAATTACAGAACATTTCAGCTATTTGCATATAACCTGTTTGTCAGAAATAAAAATGTAATTAAGTGGAGCATGTGTTTATCTGATACTAAAAGTGTGAACACATAGATGTTGACTACCATTAAATGAGTGATTGTTGCTTAATGTCAATGTTCAATTTTTCAGCTGTATCATGGCAAGAACAAGTAAAATTTCAAAGAGATGAGGCTGATGATTTCTTATTTGTACTAGACCAACACAGTTTGCTGGATTCTTATCGTATCAGGTCTTTGAAACAACAGGGTAGACACAACACTCCACTCTGACACATACTCATTCAGAGACAACCAGTCTTTGATTTACTCCTTGATGGTGTGTGCTTAGCATAGTAACAGCAAATACTAATTTTATAGTCTTTGGTTTTATGAGCACGGGGCTGGAACTCATTAGTTACCACACACTTTAGGAGAGCATGTTAACCATTATATCACACTTTAGGAGAGCATGCTAACCATTATACCACACTTTAGGAGAGCATGCTAACCATTATACCACTTTAGGAGAGCATGCTAACCATTATACCACACTTTAGGAGAGCATGCTAACCATTATACCACACTTTAGGAGAGCATGTTAACCATTATATCACACTTTAGGAGAGCATGTTAACCATTATACCACACTTTAGGAGAGAATGCTAACCATTATACCACACTTTAGGAGAGCATGTTAACCATTATATCACACTGTAGGAGAGCATGCTAACCATTATATCACACTTTAGGAGAGCATGCTAACCATTATACCACACTTTAGGAGAGCATGTTAACCATTATATCACACTGTAGGAGAGAATGCTAACCATTATATCACACTTTAAGAGAGCATGCTAACCATTATATCACACTTTAGGAGAGCATGCTAACCATTATACCACACTTTAGGAGAGCATGTTAACCATTATATCACACTGTAGGAGAGCATGTTAACCATTATATCACACTTTAGGAGAGCATGTTAACCATTATATCACACTTTAGGAGAGCATGCTAACCATTATATCACACTTTAGGAGAGCATGTTAACCATTATATCACACTTTAGGAGAGCATGCTAACCATTATACCACACTTTAAGAGAGCATGCTAACCATTATACCACACTTTAGGAGAGCATGCTAACCATTATATCACACTTCAGGAGAGCATGCTAACCATTATACCACACTTTAGGAGAGCATGCTAACCATTATACCACCAATGTAGTTCTTTTTAGTTGATGAATAAAGTTCTACCCTATGAACATATTGATTTATGAAATAAAATATTTTTTCATTGTGGTGAATTGTTATTTATTAGTCAATAGACACATATGGCTACATTACCATAGCTGTTTCTTAAGAATACTGTTTTATTTTCTCAAATGTAGTCTAAGTTAATCTTTGAACCCAAAGGCTCAGACCCAGTAGACCGTTTGGACATCATTTGTTTATTTGTAAAGAAAAGAAGAGACAGATACAAATACAAAACTATAGGCTCAGTGGGCTAACCCTGTTTCGCTCACCTTCCATTCTGTTTTGAGGAAACTCAATACAGAACCTTCCTACCAAGTTTCGGTTCATTTGGTTACTTGGTTTCAGCGGAGAAGATTGTTATAGAAATCGACCAATCAGAAACAATAATTGCCTGCGGCGGCCATGTTTGTAAACGAATCGGGACAAAACTAGCAACCCTTATAGAGTACCTTCCATAAATGCTTCATACCAAGTTTCAGTTCATTTGGCCAAGCGGTTTCAGAGGAGAATATTTTTAGAAATTAGTCAATCAGAAACAATGTTTGTAAACGGATCGGGACAAAATGAGCATCTTTATAGAGGACCTTCCATAGATACTTCCTACCAAGTTTCAGTTCATTTTGCTAAGCCGTTTCTGAGGAGAATATTTTTTTTTATAGAAAAAATCAGCCAATCAGAAACAAGAATCGACTGTGGTGGCCATGTTTGTTGGTGGATTGGGACAAAATTAGCAATCCCTATAGAGGACCTTCCATAAATGCTTCCTACCAAGTTTCAGTCCATTTGGCCAGGCGGTTTCAGAGGAAAAGATATTTTTAGTAATCGACCAATCAGAAACAAGAATTGTCTGTGGTGGCCATGTTTGTGTTAATCAGTCATTCTACTGAAATTGGACCAACTGATGGAAAACGAAACAGCAAAAAAAAATTTTCAGAATGCGTTCGATTTTGTTATTTTCTTGAAGTACACATACTGGACAAGCATTTTATAAATAATCATTCACAAATATCGATTCATTGTGATTTAATGACCTAATCTTAGTTGGGTGCTTACATTTCGTTACGGAAGTTAGTTTGGAAAATATTTTGCTTAAGAGTTTCGCAGATATATTTACTCATCCTGTTCAGGATTTGGTCATGATGCATCTCAAAACGTTGCTTAAAGTGTTTTAACTGAAGAAAACTTCTGTTCCATGCTCAAATGGAAGACATAAATTTATTGGCTAACTTCCGTAACGGCCCGGTCAAAATTTTCCCGGGACTAAATAAGTTCACATTTCACCGGTAACTGTGCAGACAAAACGTGGTACGTTTTGGTAACTGTATGAATTTATTAAAACTAAATACTTTTCATACTACGGTATATTAATAATGAAAATACAATATATATTCCATCATCAAATAAAAGTTACCTTGGTTTTCTTTCTAATGTCTCCGTTTTCATTGAGGATTATCTAAAAAGCTGTTTGCTTTTCCAGAGAACAACATCCGGTGATGTATGAAAAACTAATAAGTTTAGTGGATTCGGTTTCCGGAAAGATGAGGAATTTTGCGGGAAAAACTGTTATGGAAGTTAGAAGTTACGGAAATTAGTATAGGCAATAAAAAGAAACTGTAGTTTGCAATTCCCGTAATATGTACTCACCCCTAATTCAAATATTTAAAGATTTTATTCTGCTTTATTTGTAGTTCTATGATGGGAGTGGTAGATCGGACCAAAATGGCTAAATATTGCGTTACGACATTCGAAAATTTTAAGATTTGCATGTCTTGTTCGAAAACTTTTGGAATAATTAATTCGATAAATGCTTGGTCAGGGAATTGAGCTATTCTATTTCCATTGCTAGACATGTTTAAATTCAGCTGCTTGGTATGATTTCTCAACAACTGATTTTGAAAGTGTTACGGAAGTTAGGAGCATTTTTGCGACAGTTAAGTTATATTGTGATATCAAGCCTATTTTGTATGACTCATATAAAAATAATTTTGCAATACATTCCTAACACCTTTGTACATAAAAAGTTGTTGAATGTTTATCATCTTCATCACAAGGCAAATTAAAATAAAGCATCTAATAGTGACATCTTTGCAAGCGACATGACGTTTTCGTACACAACTGAAATTTAACATCCTGAAAATCAGCCCTTAACAATGCCGTAAGGTAGTCCATTTTTTTTTAATTGTCAATTGAACATCCCATTGAAGAGCAAATAAAATTTTTGCCACCTGGTACACTCAAGATCATTTTTAATCGCCTATCATTATATGCGACACGAAAAACACTACTTTGGTCACATTTCATTAGAATGAGTGTAATGTATCAAGACAAAATGTGTAATCTTTATGGAGGACCTTCTATAGATACTTCCTACCAACTTACAGTACATTTGGCTGAGGGGTTTCAGAGGAAAAGATTAAAATGTGATACGATGGATGCCAAATGATGGCAAAAGCTCACATTGCCTTTGGCAAGGTGAGCTAAACATGACATTCATATAGAATTTTACACAGATCTAAGATATTAATTTTAACTTAAAAACTGCTATACTTTACACTGATTTTATAACTTACACAGAAGATAAGATATGTAACAAGAAGAATTCTGCTGCCAAACTATCACCAAACATTGCATGTTCTAATAACTCCATAATTCTTCCCCTTAAACATTCAATCTCTTGTTGTAATTGTGAAAATTCTGTAAAATAAACAAGAAAATGTCATTTGTACTTTCTCCAATGTGTTTTTTTTTAACTGAAATACATTCTCAACAAGACAAATTTTGAAAAGATCATAATTCTATTAAAAAAGCATTATGGTTGTAAATAATGTGAGAAAAAAATCCATCTATTTAGACATCATCATACCATTACAATCCTTTTCTTCAAATATACTATAAAACAAGAGAATAAATCAACTCCTGTATTGACTTGTAAACAGTTCCTTGTCTAAAAACATTTATAAACAATGAATTCTACACTATACATTTATTTCCTTTGCATTAGGGAGATATGGAGATTTGTTCATGCGTCTAGAAGCATTGTCAGAGGGAAACAGGGCTTTTTGAAGGTGCATGGACACCTTCCAGTGGGACATAAATAATATTTTTGAACGTCTTTTGATGTTGTGCTAAGTCTTTGAAGTTTCGAATAAGGGGAATATGACTGGGGAACACGTTTTATGAAAAGAACACAAAGTTGAGAGGGAAACACAATGTTTTGTTCAATAACACATGGGACATTCTTGACAAATCAGCTATACCAATTTATAATATGTCATAGTTCACTTCTACACTTCTAAATTGTTGTTTCAAGGGATCCTGTATTTCATGGTTATATGAATCAATGACAATTTTTGACACAAATAATTTTTTTCTAGTTTTTTTTGGGTCTATTTATATGATATAAGTTGCTTCTAGTTTTTTTTGGGTCTATTTATATGATATAAGTTGTTTCTAGTTTTTTTGGTCTATTTATATGAAATAAGTTGTTTCTAGTTTTTTTGGTCTATTTATATGAAATAAATTGTTTCTAGTTTTTTTTGGGTCTATTTATATGATATAAGTTGTTTCTAGTTTTTTTGGTCTATTTATATGAAATAAATTGTTTCTAGTTTTTTTTTGGGTCTATTTATATGATATAAGTTGTTTCTAGTTTTTTTTGTCTATTTATATGAAATATGTTGTTACTAGTTTTTTTTGGGTCTATTTATATGATATAAGTTGCTTCTAGTTTTTTTTGGGTCTATTGATGTGATATAAGTTGTGTCTAGTTTTTTTTGGGTCTATTTATATGATATAAATTGTTTTTAATTTTTTTTTGTCTATTTATATGATATAAGTTGTTTCTAGTTTTTTTGGGGTCTATTTATATGATATAAGTTGTTTTTAATTTTTTTTTGTCTATTTATATGATATAAGTTGTTTCTATTTTTTTTTGGGTCTATTTATATGATATAAGTTGTCTAATTCAACAGGCTGTAAAACTGTTTCAGTTGATTAACATAATAATTTCTGTAAAACAACAAAATAATGGAAACAGTTTCACTGGAAGTCATGTTTTTCTAAAAACTGGTATACAGTTAAACTTGCCTTAACGGTCACCTGAAATAAGCGGTCACCTCCGATATGTGGCCATTCCTCCCGACCGGTTTCGCTATTTATTTTAACTGAATTAAGTGGTCATCTGCTTTACACAGTCAACTGCCATCGAAATCGGGACAGCGGACACCCTTTTACTTTGTTAAACGGTCATGTGGCCAAATATTCAAATCCACTCAAATTAGGTTCGTTATGTCAAAATTATAAATTAAATCAATTAACAAACCTGTCCAGGTGTCAACAGCATGGCCTTCGGTGTTTACAACGTTAGTTGATATTTATTTTGATAATTGTTAATTATCATTTGTAAAGAAAACAATTGGATTTATTAATTGAAATTAATTAAGTCATAATCATGAAGGAAATATCATTTAAAGATCAATTTGAAAGCGTTTGATGTCGTGACAACAGAGTACATTGTAGAGAAAACTCTGAATTGAAGCCATTCAACAGTCTGTTGTGTACATCGATATCACTAATAAATTTTATGAAACAATATTCATTTAAAATCGCTGAACCCTCTCTTAATAACATTCCAACATCTTGTCAAATTGCCGATAAGCTTTTCCAACAGAATAGATCAGTGTTTTTTTTATTAGTGTTCAATTACGTGGTATTTGTAGACTTACATGAAAGATCGTTTTGTTGACAGTTTCATAAATTTTAAATACACGATTGTGTATTGCCGTATTATGTAAATGTACATGTTCATGATGTATAATCAAATGCAGGTTTCTTTTTTCTTTCGAAGTTTCCTGACAATTATTGAATCTATAATTGGTAAAATTCAGATAATAACACCTCATCAGAGAATGTTTTTATTTATTTAAAAAAATCAATACTCACGCACGTGTTGAAAATACGTACACAATACGTACAAATGATTATCAAAATATTGTAAATGACTGACATTAAAAGGAATTGGCTAACGTTCCTAAAATCTCAAACCTTGATTAAGAGGTCACCTGTGTTACGCGGCCAATTTCGGACCTTCCCTTGGGTGGCCGCTTAAAACAGGTTTACTGTATAAAGCAAGGGAAAGAAGAAATTCATTCTCAATATTACAATATTTGACTAACTTCCTTTATATTCTTCACTTTCTGGACTCTGTGGCAGTAGAGGGTTGTTGTGGTATAACTTGCTTGATAGTACCGCATGTAACCTTGGTACTAATGATGGGGGTGGGGCATGAGCATTGATCTCTTCAATAGGGGGCTGATATCCTCCTACTCCAAACTCTTCTAGCTGACTGAAACAAAATAATTGATGATAATTTATACATTATTGACAAGCTTTGATTAATTTCAATGTATACACAGCATTTGTTTATAGTAGATGTTTGTTTTTGTTTGTTTGATGTTGTTTAACTGCACTTTCAACAATATTTCAGCTATATCGTGGCAATCAGTTTTATTGGTGGAGGAAACCGGAGGACCCGGAGAAAACCACCGACCTGTCGCAAGTCACTGATAAACTTTATCACATAATGTTGCACCCGTCACCCTGATCAAGTGGAGAAAGGCACTGATTGCATATGTAATTGTAAATCCAACTGCCATACGATCATGGCCAAGATGGCCCGTTTATAGTAGACACTAAACATAAATTATAAAAAGTTTTGCAAGGTTTTATTAAGAAGAATCAATCCCTAAAAGTGTCTGCAGAATTTGTTGACATTCCACTGTCAGCTCAATCTCTATCAGGCAGGTAATTGTAAACACAACTACCGTCCGATCAGGATCATGACAGCCCCTTGTTTATCAAGGATTTGTCAAAGTAACATCAGTGACGTCAATATAGCGTCATTTTAGACAAAAATATGCTTGTATCACACTTGTCGCTTGATAAAACATATTATCACATGTAAAGGTCCAAGTGAAAACTGACAAACCATCGTTAATTAGCCTTCAACAATAATATATTGTACTTTCTAGGTACTTACTTCTCTTGGTTAAACTGTGCTAATGATGGGTCAACAGATAACACGCCTATAAACTCTACCATATCATTGACTTTGAACTGATCAATATCATCATAAATCTGGAGTAAACAAATGTATATTTCATACAGAAACAGAAAATTCTACCAGATTAGACTTAGGTGACATTAAAGGGTATGTCACCTCTGGTTTTTAGTGGGGTTTGTGTTGCTCAATCTTTAGTTTTATATGTACGTTTTGTATATTGTTGTTTGTTCCTTTTGTACTTTTTCTTATGGCCATTGTGTTGTCTGTTCTTCTTAGATATACGGATTCTGATTACCCCTTTGGTATCTTTTGGCCATTGTGTTG
>MJUT01017186.1:109196-120162 GCA_002080005.1 Gigantidas platifrons | reverse complement strand
GGATTTTCAATCGGTCCAAAAAGTAACAACACTTGGTTAGCAGCTTGCAATGATCATTCTTGACAATTTTCAATTCCATCCTCCATGTAGTATCGGAGAAGAAGATCTTCGAAATTTCAGCCAATCAGAGGCTATTATGGCCCCTGGCAGCCATATTGGATAACTGATCGGAACAAAAAGTAACAACAATTGATCAGAACCTTGTCAGGAACTTTTCTACCAAGTATGATTCCAATCCATCCAGTGGTTCTTGAGAAGAAGTTTGTTTTACATATTTCCCATAGGGTCGCTATGTTAAATTATGTCCCTCACTGGCAGCCATCTTGGATTTTCAATCGGTCCAAAAAGTAACAACACTTGGTTAGCAGCTTGCAATGATCATTCTTGACAATTTTCAATTCCATCCTCCATGTAGTATCGGAGAAGAAGATCTTCGAAATTTCAGCCAATCAGAGGCTATTATGGCCCCTGGCAGCCATATTGGATAACTGATCGGAACAAAAAGTAACAACAATTGATCAGAACCTTGTCAGGAACTTTTCTACCAAGTATGGTTCCAATCCATCCAGTGGTTCTTGAGAAGAAGTTTGTTTTACATATTTCCCATAGGGTCGCTATGTTAAAATATGCACCCGCTGGTGGCCATCTTGGATTTTCAATCGGCCCAAAAAGTAACGACACTTGGTTAGCAGCTTGCAATGATCATTCATGACAATTTTCAATTCCATTCTCCATGTAGTATCGGAGAAGAAGATCATTAAAAATTTCAGCCAATCAGGCTTTTATGACCCCTGGCAGCCATGTTGGATAACCGATCGTAACGAAAGTAACAATACTTGGCTAGACCATGCAAATGAACATTCCTGCCATGTTTGGTCCCATTTACTTCAGTGGTTCTCTAGAAGAAGATTGAAATGTTTATGGACGGACGGACAGACACCAAGTGATGACAATAGCTCACCTGACCCTTTGGGTCAGGTGAGCTAAAAATGTTATTCACCAGATCACGATCGTTATAAATTTTTAGTTTTCACAACAACATTTTGTAATTTGACACCTTTTTTCACATAGACTACGGGGAAAAATGTGAAAAATAACATATATTTGTCAACAACTGTTTAAATAAAGAAAGTTTGTGTGACAACAAATAACTAAAGAAAATCACCTCGGATAAGTGCATAAATTGCACGAGATGTTTTTCACCAATAAACAGGTAAAAAGTAATCTGTCCTTACATCACCTGGGCATTCTACTCATGTTCAAGTAGGAGGTGATAATCCTAAAGTAGAAGGGACGATCCTTCAAAATCAGTATGCAAGACAAAGCAGTATTTTACTTTCACTTTGACATTTTCATTTTTAATACAAAGTAACCGGGGAAAAATGCAATTAGACAAGCAATGTTCCCGGTGCCCACCTTCTGTGGAATGCCCTGCCTCACTCAGATATGTAGACAATCAAATATAGATTGAAACAAACCACTTCTTATCTATCTGTTACAGATAACAATCTTTTCGACTTTTATATGTTCCATTGCATTAATCATCCAATTAGCATGTACTTGTTTCATTGTTGATAATTTAAGATAGATTTTATTATTGGTTACATTTCAGTTACAGAACATTTACATGCTAACTTAACTATTACACCACTGATGCAGTAGAAATATAAATTTTACACGCTGTGGCTTAACAGACGACACATTGAGGAAATACATCCTAATAATCAAAAGACAAAAAGTTCAGAGAATATGAATTAACCATTTGATTAGTGAATATAAGTTAGTAACAGTACCTGAAATAAACAACAGTTCTTCAGCAGATCAATAAATAATATTTAACTACACTACCCATTACCCAAGCTGAATTGTATTTAAATCCATGACAATTTTTACAAAGGGCCATGTGCTTACAGTCAACATATGAAGCGGAAGTATTGAAGGGAAGGAAAAAAATTACGAAATTTTTTGTTGTAAAAGCGAGAAAACTGATCCTCCTGAGTGAAAGGAAAACACAGATATTCTTTTTATATTTGTTGCAAATATCAGTTTTGGTGACAAACCATCAACTTCAATAATGTAAAGATGTGGTTGAGAATAATCTACAGCGTTTCTTTAATATATCATGGCTTGTAGAAGATCTCCCACCAGTCACAAAATTCATAACATTGCAGATACCATGTTTTTTTTGCAAAATAAAATATCCACAAAGTTTCAGATTTTGTATTTGACTGCTGTCACATCTCTGGAATAGATCTAACATACATAAACTTACCCAACTAACAGCATTCTTTGTTTGTATTTTGTTCTGAAAGTATTCTTTTACCATGTTTATACTACATGTCTTTTCATTCGTTTCTGAAAGTAATGTACATGTACTTATTAACAAGAAATGTGTGCATCACAAAATACGCCCATCCATATATAAATTATCAAACGGTATAATGGTAATGATCCCAAAATAAATAGGATTCTTCCCCTTCCACAGGGGAATCATGTGGCCAAGTTTGGTAAGGATCCAATATACAGAACTAAAGTTATCGTGCAGAAACGATCCTGTTGTCAAAAATTATATTTATAGTAATGGTGACCTTGACCTTTGACCTAATGACCCCAAAATAAATAGGGTTCTTCCCCTTCCACAGGGGAATCATGTGGCCAAGTTTGGTAAAAATCCAATATACAGAACTAAAGTTATTGTGTGGAAACCTGTGTGGACGCCCGCCGCACCCAATCACATAATACGGCCCGTCTCGAGACGGTCGTACAAAAACAGGCATTCAAACCAGTACAGGCAATACTAGTAAATATCTAATACTGCTTGAAATTTCCTCACATTCCTCAAGTATGAACATCCAGTCTGAACTTTGAAAACATCAGAGTTGCCAACTCGCCCGCCAAACGACCACATCACCCGACGCAGGTCATAAAAATAACCCCCCTATCCCCATCCTTCACCTGCCAGAACACCTGACACTATGAAATGACAAAAGAACGATAACTTGTGTTGTTTACTTTGGCATATTTCTCACGAGATGGCGTCATGAAAACAACAGGAAGTGAAACTGTCAAAATAATCTCGGGAAAGTTGTTTGATGAATTATATTGATTAGTGAGTTTTAATCACAGGTAAGCAGGCAATTACCTTGTTTGAACTGCATTTATTCATTGTATAATATCTTTGACAAGGAAGAGGTCGCTATCCGGGTCTTGTGTTATCGGAAGTCCGAAAAAGAAAAAATATATTTGCAAATACCAACGTAGCTGGGAGAAAGACTTTGAATGGTTACAGAAATGCACCTTAGGGGAGGATTTTTCATATTGCAGATTATGTTGTGCAAATTTTTCTGTGGCATCTGGAGCATTCATTGTATGATGTCAAACGTCATGCTTCTAGGTTAAACCACATTAAGGCTGTTGAGGCAAAAAAGACGTCATTGAGTTTGAACAGTTTCGTTGCTAAGAAAAAAATTGATCAGTCAATTTTAGCTGAGACTTTGTTATTTTGTTGCAGAACATAATGTTCCTTTTTCCATTGCCAACCATTTCACTAAGCTTGTGCCAGATGTTTCCTGATAGCCAAATTGCGTAAAAAAAATGCCAAATCAGCTTGTTGTGCTTAGAAGTTGAGCTTAAAGCAGTGAAAGTTGACTAGTGTATATATGAGATGTGTTCTAAACTTAAAACTGTATGAAATAAAATGTGTCTTATATAACTTTTTTTTTACACATTTGTGAATAAACATGAATACGCCCTGACATGATGAAGATTATATATATATTTTTAATTTCGGCTCCAAAATGTCATTACGCAGTATGACCCAACATTTGAATACTAAATGTTGGGTCATGACCTCCCACACCATCTCTGAAGGTTGGCAATTATGAAAATATTCCACAACATTTTCATATTTGATTGAAATTCAAGTGCAAACTAACAGCACTATTTATGATTGAGAAAAGAAGAACAGTGATAATATTAGCTAAACTACAGTGGAACCTGTGCGTTCCGACACCTGAGTTTTCCGACATCCTGTGACTTCCGGCAAGAAATTCAGGTCCCAAAATATTTCTTTAACATTCTTTGCTAAAAATCCTCGAGTATTCCGACACCTGTCACTTCCGACATCCGACACTGTTTTACGGTCCCAATGTTATTAATTACACTTAATTAATCCTGTCTTATCCGACCCTTTGATCTGCTCATTAATAAATTACCATCCTTCCATGTGTATCATTAAATATAAACCATTAACAAATTGACAGACTTACCTCACAAATAAATTGTGATTTTAACTAATTGATTGGCAGGCAATTAGAGGCTGATTAGTAAGGGTTAAAAGAATATAATATGTAATAATTACAATTTTACAGTTACCTGTTTTCACTTTCTTTGTAAAGGACATGTCTACAACCATTATCTGGTATATTATGAAATTGTTCTAGGCTTGTGTACACAAATAAATTATTATTTGAATTTATTGATTGGCAAGACACATTATTAAGGGTTAAAGTCAGTTTACCAAGAATATAATAATTAAAATTTTACAGATAACTGTTTTCACTTGCTTTGTAAAGGACATGGCTACAACCAACAATAACTGATCAGATTATGAAATTGTTCTAAATATATTAATTGTGTATAAATTAAATATCAAATGTATTTTCATCTATATTGTAGTTCCAATTATTTAAACCATCCTACATAATCAAACATACACAATTTCTTCTCTTGTTAAATTTGTGCAAATTTCTGTTAACTAAAAAGAAAACCTGAGTTTTCCGACATCCTGTGCAATCTGACACATTTCCCTGGTCCCTTGGTGTGTCGGATTAGACAGGTTCCACTGTATATCGTTTTTTATTATTATTTTTATTTCTATAGTCAAAATGATGATTAAATACATAATTCTACTATTTAAAATGACATAAATAGCAGAACCACGTTATCGCCATGGTGTCTGGCGACAATAGGTAACCCTAGAATGCCGGAATAATCATACATTTACCGATTCCACTTCGTTACTTATATACACCAGAAAAACAAAAATATCAGAAAAGAAGAAGTGATAATATTTGCTAAAATATATCGTTTTAAATAAAAAAAAATTGTAATAAAGTACAGAAAATGATTATTAAATCCAGATTTTCATATAAATAACACTTATCTATGTAAAACATAGACTATGGCTTCTTTTCTTCATGTCGACCTGCAAATCGCCATGATTGGGAAAAGAACAGTGATAATATTTGCTTAACTATATCTTTTTTCTTATTTTTGTAGTCAAAATGATTATTAAATACATAATATTGTTATATATAACACATAAAACAACATAAATAGTAGTTTTGGTTGATTTGATTTAATGATTGATTGATGTTTAATGTCCAGCAAGCAATTTTTCAGCTACAAAAATGTATATTCAGGACGAGAAAAATATTTAAACGCCATGGGACTCGAAACAAGGAAAGGTGATGGGTAGGGACAGAGAATTTAGCCAGTGCAACAGGTTTCCTATGGTCGCCGATACGTTTATCATAACGTCATCGATTTTCTTGCGACGGTAAAAATTCAGTTTTTACCGATTTTCAGAAGGCTATAAAATACTGAAAATTCCATTATTTTAACAGGAACAAAATGTCCTGTATAAATTCATACCTTCATCTTTCTAATTTTGTGATTGTGAAGTAGATTGGACATCGATAAGTGTTATTTTAAGTGTTTGAAGTGGAGTCGTTTTGCATAAAATGGCCACCGGAAAAACTATGTGTCAAAATCCAAGCTGATTTCAAAATTAAATCCGCAAGCTGTTACTCGGTCGATTTCCTTCATATATGGCTTAAAATTTGGGAAATACAGTCAACTATTCAAAGCCGATTGTGATGGGTACATTTCTGTTTGCTTTCGATAAGAAAAACTTGATATTTTGAAAAAGACGTAAAAAAAAGGGGGTTACATCCTTCCGGAAGTCCATCACAAGTGATTATCAATAATTTGGAGCTCCCTCTTCCCGTCCGTAACCTTGCTTTTAGCCAAACAACAATAGTGGCTTGCGGATTTCATTGGATAAATTGGTCGCATGGGCGTGTTTTTTTGCAGAAATTACGCGGGACGGATTATTCCCCTTGACCGGCGGATCTTATCTGTCCGCCATTGATTGCGCAAGCTCACAATTTTAACACTTAAAAAAATTTCTTTTTCGGTTGCTTTACTTCAGGAATTGTGTGATGACTCAACTAACAACATTGGACACCGACCAAGGAGGCCCATTACCTACCATGAGTACCAAAACAACTTTTTAAAACAAGCTATAAGCCCATTCTTTCTGAAAGCCAGAAAGGTCATACGTCATGGGTCATATCCTGACCTTAATTCCCGTTTTCCTATTTTCAAACCTCTGCAAGTGATAATTTGCTATGAATTTGCCATAAACTAGTTAAGAAAAAATATTCTGTCATAACTGTTCTTAAATACGTTTTTACGAACTTTAATTTACTGGGACCCCTCACGTCGAATTTACAGCCGTTCGGAACACCTCGGGTGTTGCCAATAACACTCTCTAGACTTTACCCTTCCTTTCAGCAAAAGTTGAGAGAATATGAACAAATGGGATTTTATGGTCAATGATTTTGAGCTGAAACTCAAAACATATTTTATTTTTTTTATATTAAATGATGATAAAAGTCAAAGAGGAGTTATGTCAGATTAGGATTTGATATGTAAAGCATGTTATGTTAGATTTTCTGTTCACAAATCACATTTAATGTTAGGAGATCTTGATTGATCAATTTAAAAAAAAATTATGTCAATTTTTTTTAATAATGTTTTATTGCATTCAAACTTGCATATGATATGGTACATGTATGATACATGCATTTTGAGACTTAATATCTGCCAAGCAAACTAGAATAAATGACACATTTGAAAAAGAATCAATGAATTCGACTTTCAGTTGACATGTTCACAGTAAAGTTAGTGACATCTTTTTCATGCTACGTATGTTTTTATTTAACCAGTCACTGAAAAAAGATCTGAATAAATGTTTTTTAAGATTTATTGTGTCATATAATAATGCTGGAAAAATTTGTGACTGCGACATTGAACAAGCATACATGTATCTACAACAATTAATCAATCTTTATTTGATTATTCAATATTATTTAGTATGTTTTTATATTTACTTGATTTACGCTGTTTTTATATTACTTATGTTTTATTTTTATATTGAATTTTTAGTTTGTTTTCTTCAGTTTCAAAGACATATTTACTTTACGTTTTGGTGAGTATAATTTTAGTTGCATTGACTTACATTCGAATACCACATTTGTATATGTAAAAAATTAACAGGGGCGGATCCAGAAATTTTGAAAAAGGGGAAAATTATGCACTAAATTAACCAAAGTTTCCAACAAAAGGGGTGGGATTCCAACCCGGAACCCCTCCCTGGATCCGCCACTGAATTAACTAGTATTTTTAATATCAGCTGCAAAAATATGGATTGACAAAATAAATTATCATTTTTTTATTTTATTTATCAATTACAATTATCGCTTGTTTACATCAATAAATTTGAAAACAAAAGTTAGACTACTATCAAAGCCGCAAGTCCAAATAAAGGCAAATTCAAGAGAACATTTAACCCTCGAACAAGTGAGGGACAACCATCAAATTCATATATGGATATTTACATATGTAATTATGAAAATTGTATATCTATTTTACACTTTATTCTCCAGAGGATATTCAGACCATCACTGACTTTGCCAGGGAAAGATGGGGCTGCAGTGGAGATGGGGACCTAGCCATGATGCAGTCACCCCGTACAATATCTACACATTACAAGCTTTTCATATGCTCTTAAAAAAATGAGTTTAATACCAAAAAAAAAAAAAGATATTTTCAACACAAATACAAGTGTTTTATTGTCAGAACATTGATAGGAAAGTCATTTGATAGAATCAACATTGATTACCATTCATACCGCTCAGTTTGAATGGTATTAGGGATCAATAAGGGGAGATAATTAGATATTTGACCAAAATCCAGTAAGGTAGAGGCCTAATAAATATGCATCTAGCTCTAAGTAGGTAACACATAGAAGCTTGCAAAGGTATTTATTAGAAAGCTGATATTTTAAGCTTTACAATGATACCAAATATGTATATGTTTTCATTATATTTCATCCGGATATTTCAAGAAATAAACAATTTTCAAAAAAATTCTGCGATTTCAGAAAAGGTTCAAAATTAAGATACTTTGTGCAATATTTGCAGTGAAAATAAGTGAAAACATGAATGTGTTGTGAAAAGCTGTGTTTTGATGTATATAACTTATAAATACAGCTTTTTTCTGCTTAAAACTTAACATTTTTCTTAAAAAGAGGATTTTTCGTGAAAAAATGGGCTAACATTTGTATTTAAAGTACTGTTTTTTTTTATCTAAAAAATGTATTTTATTCGGTGAAAAAAAAATTTTAAGGTAAGGAAACTGTTTTTTCCTGTTTATTGAACAAGTCCTCAAATGAAAATAGGCTCAGAAAAATGTTAGGATTTTTTTTTCACTTTTTCCTGCCCAAAAATAATTTTTTGCTAAAAAATGGTGTATTAAAAATCCGCTGCATGACACCAGGTTTTCAAAAGGCCAAATTTTTTAAAAATGATATCAGTTTAATTGTTTTTTTGTTTAAACTGCTCATTGGCCTGAAATTTCCTCGTATATAAAAAATCAGGCCTCTATTTGCAACATTTTTGAAGATATAAGGACCTAAACATGGCCTCCCATGCCACGAGACCATAGACACATGTGACTCCCTGGGATTTTGACCATTCACCAGATTTTTCAAGGAGACCATATCAAGTGTTTTAATGGCTCAAATTAAAGATTACAAAGGACTTGTTAAGGTAAAACACTAAATTTGAATGTATCTTTTAAAATGTTTTCATTATTTTGGCCCAAAATTGACATTTTTTCCATCGCAAGAAAATCGGCCAAAATTTCCAACTTTAAACAGCCGTAACTTTTGAACCACTGGTCCGATCTTCAAAATATTTGCTGCAAAAGATTTCTTTCATTGAGCTCCATCAAATGAACATAAAATATAACACATTCCCAATACTTCATATTTTGGCTGACCTCCCTACCTATCCTCGTGTTAGGGGTTTTCGACGTATTATCGATTTTCCGATCTGCCGATTGACAGTGTTAACCCTTAATTCATATGACGATTGGAATTATCAAAGAATGGCTAGTTAAATATTTCTTTGTACAAAAGATTGTTTGAAAAGCCATTCTTGAATTTTAATATACTCTCGATTATCTGGCAACGTCTGCTGTCAGTAAAATGGCGTCATATGTTTTCGTATAAAGTAAAAAACAGGGCCGATATACGGGATGTCAGTGTTTTCATTTGAAGCCGGGAACCGGCGCATTTCACCGGCTATTGCTATAAAATCCCTGGCTATGAATTTTTCAAGCATGTGTTTAATGTTAAAAAATAAATCGAGTTGTCTTTTCTATTTTAATTTTGTAAGTTTGTCATTTGCCGGCATGTACTCTCTGAGTGAAAATGTGATTATATAATATTCGGGGATTGAAAATAACTCTTAGTGTTTGAGCTTGGTTACGATTTGACCATAACTTTGTGTATGAAAAAGCGCTGCTGTGACAAAGAAACGAGTCGATGGCCAATTTTTTCTTTCGGCCCCAAATATTCTCGTCCCATTTATAATATTTCAATTACTTCCGGTTTTTATCTAACGGTTTTGTTTACTTCTGAGGATTAAATATGCAATGATCGAAGGCTGAAGAAGGGAAGAATTAATTATTTCTTTATGTTTAAGCATTACGATTCACAGTAGGAATAATAAATAAAAGTTTAATAATTCCAACGGAGTATCTAAGGCCGACTTAGCTTTGGTCCGAATGATATTGATAACATCGACGAAGCGGCAGAAATCAATATTGAACTTTTGTCCAAAAAAAAAAGCAAAAAGATGATTAAAATAATTTGAATTAATTCATTGAAAGAGTGAAGGGAATATAACCCACTTTTATGTTTTCTATTAAAGTAATGCATGGTCTGATCTTGTAACGATGTTTCGGTATGGAAAAAAAAGGGGGGGAGGGTACTACTGAATACGATGAGCACCAGCCCATGAGTAGACCAGTCAAACTTAGTTTAATGGTTCGGACCACTAAATATTATCAGTTTTTATTTAGAACTACATTTGTATATAAAATAAATTGCAGGAATTTGATTCGGACCAGTAAATTCAAATGTTCATTTCGGGAACTGGGCCAGTAAGATGCCGCATTTCTTTTAAAGTTTTGACTCGAATAACTCAAATGATTGCAAATATTCTACGTCCCTAGTCATTTTCAAGAGTGACCAGTCCCCTGTCTGACATTATTTTGATTTTCTGTTTGAGGACATGGGATATACATGTATATAAATATCCATTAACAATAACATGAGTAGTCTGTCAAACTATAGACTATGTAGATGTCTATGACTATGAATAAAAGGAACTGTCTATCCCCTTCTGAAGCACATGCTTGAGTTTTCCCTTAAAATATTTTATGGGGGTTTGGTCATTTGTGATTGTATATTTTCAAAATAGAAGTTTATTGAAATGTAGGAGTCTTTGATAATTTTCATTCTTCATTTTGTATTGATACTAGTTTGTGCCCAGGGCCTTGTCACTATCAATGCATTGTATATTTACGTGGATTTAGTGACAAGGCCCTGTGGTTTGTAGTTACATTAACAATCAGATTCTTGAATATTGCTTACTTTGAAAGTTCTTTCCTGTTATTAAAAAAAAGTTAAATGCATACTTTATTTCAAAATCTTAAGAGAGAAATTACAGTAAGAATATAGAAAAGGCAAGCAAATTCTTTTAAATGTGCATTTAATATGATAATATAAGCTTTAAGATAAGAAATTCATAATGATGCTATTTTAATTATT
>MJUT01017186.1:78319-91765 GCA_002080005.1 Gigantidas platifrons | reverse complement strand
TGCGAGGCAATCAGTGTTTCTTCATACTCCTTAATGCTATACACTTAGACTGCGAGGCAATCAGTGTTTCTTCATATTCCTTAATGCTATACGCTTCGCAGAGAAGCAGCAAATAACAACTTCATATTATTTGGTTACTAGGATAGTACACTGACCATTGCACCACTGAGGCAGTCTATTAGTTATATTAGTGGTCATGATTGTATGGTATTTAGATTAACAACTACCTATGCAATCAGTACCTATCACCACTAACGTTGTGAGTTCGATCCCACTCAGATGGTACAACATTATGTGATAAAGTTTGTCAGTGACTTGTGACAGGTCGGTGGTTTTCTCCAGTTCCCTCCACCAATAAAACTGACTGCCACAAAATAACTGAAATATTGTTGAAAGTGGTGCTAAACACCATAAACCATTAGTAATATATAATATAAAAAGAAATTATCAGTTTTTTAATTTGATTTGTACCTGATCTGTCTTGTAAATCTTCAAGTTTATCTCCACGCTCCAAAACTTTTTCAACATTGTTCTTTAAAAGATGTGTAACTTCATCTACCTCTTGTTCTAATCTCTCAATATGATTATTTCCCCTGTTAGCTGACCTGAAAATACAATCAAATATTATACAATGAAGACTGATTCAGATCACTACCTTGGTACTCACACTTCAGATCACTATCCTAATAACCTACTATTCAGGGGAGGGTTATGGTGTTTCTAACGCCATTTTCAACAATATTTCAGCAGCCATTATTTATTGGTGGAGAAAACCAGAGTACCTGGAGAAAAACAAAGACCCAAAGTCACAAGTCACTGACTAACTTTATCACATAATGATAATGTTGTATGATACAACTTGTATCGAGTACACCTCGCTTGAGCGGGATTCGTACTTACAATGTACAATGTTAAGGGTGATAGGCACTAATTGCATAGATAGTTGTAAATCCAACTACCATATGATCATGACAGTCCCTACCTAATATTTAGAATACCACACAAGTAACCAACACTTCATGATAAATAGAAATTATTTGAAATGATTCATTATCCTTTCTTGATATTTAAGTAATCCCACATTCCTGCTCGTTGATGATTGACCTTCAATACCCACTTAAACCATCATTTGTAAAGGACCCCATTGGAAACAAACTGAAAGGCTTTCATGGGTTATCCTTGGCTGACAATTCTCAACATTTAATTTAGTGGCATGAAAATTTCATTTAATAATTACATTTCAAGTTTTATTTTTCGATGAATTATAAATTTTATTCTAATGCAATTATAATGCAACACGAATTTTCATTGGCTATTGAGAGCTGTCAAATCTGCAGTTGACAAGCCTGAAGGAATGCTATATTCATACGCTGAATGCACTTGTTTGTAAACAGTATGGCTGACCCAGATATTTCCGACTATGAATTTGATGCCGACGACCTATTTAGGAGATAACTGTATTGTATTTGAAAATTTCACGACATCAATTGGAGATTTGATGGTCGCAAATCGAGTTTACTGTCCATTTTAATGCAATACTGAACATAAAAAATGTATTCTTCCATATCCCTGGGTCTAAAAATCACAAAAATTAAAATTCTGAGAAATATTGTTGAACGACTTTGGCACATAAACAACATGATGTCATATGAAGACTTCCAGTTTAAAATGTAAAGATCAGACGTTATTTGGCTTTGTGTACGCTTCAATTTCAATCATGTTTGGGAGGGGTATTTGCGAAAAATACCAGTCGAGAGACGAAAAATTTCCCGAGCCGAATGGCAAGGGAAATTTAGTCTCAAGACTGGTATTTTTCGCAAATACCCGTCCCAAACATGATATATCTGTTTAATTACACCGAATATTATTTAGAACACTGGCTAAATAAATAATATCTTTTGTTTGTCGTTTTCAGGACCTAACAAGAAGTATCTGTTTAATTCTACCGAATGATGTTAAAAAAAAACAAAAAAAAACCGCACAACTGATAACGTTTTACAAATTTTGTTACAAGCGTCTTGGTGAAGGGTAAAAACGGCAAATACAATTTTGCAAATACCATGAAAAAAAGTTAAATCTTATGCAAATACACCTACATGAAGTAAAAATTCTGCAAATTCACAATGCAAGGCCTGAATTTGTAAAAAATATCACGGCTATTAACCAATCAGAATCCAGCATTCTTATATAAGGTGTAATTATTGTACATATGACATGTAGGATTTCACGTTTTCAAGATGGCAGATCCTTAAACAACTACATTACTATTTTTTAGCGGAAGGAATTTGAAAAGTGCATATATTTCGTCATTTATTTGTATGTTTTCAAACTAGTGTGTACACGTTGTGAGAATTTCATAAGAATAGGAATAACAGTACTGTATTCCTTAAATCACTTGTGTGGATTGTCAAGATATATTTTAAACTTAAACATATTTTACCTTTGACCTTTATTGACTGATCGATTGATTATTGCTTAACGTCCAGCGAGCAGTAGTTCAGCTATATACGGGACGAGAACAAGTTCAATAATATATAAGAACTATCTAGAAATGAGGAAAGGAATGGGTCAACGACGTTTGACTGCCACTGAAATAGCATAGAGAGTTGGGTAGAAACGACAAAAATTTAGTCTTCTGTAGGATAGCTAGTCGTTTTGTACCATGTCCATTTCGTACCATGTGAAAACCCTTTTCGTACCATGACCGTTTCGTACCATGTCCGTTTCGTACCATATGGGATTTCCCATGTAAAATTTTTTGTTACTTATTTTTTTTTTCATTGCCATTTCGTACCACATGGGATTTTCAGTGTAAAATAATTTGTATTTTTTGTTAGGACCATTTCGTACCATATGGGATTTTCAATGTAAAATTTGTTGTTACTTAATTTTTTTATTTCATTACCATTTCGTACCATATGGGATTTTCAGTGTAAAATAATTTTGATTAATGAATCTTGTGACATAGCACCCCTTTTTACACATACTCACCTAATTCCTCAAACTAAGTATATTTTTCCACAGGTATTACAATTTCCTGATGATAATGTGTCATGGTAATAAAAGTGTGTACTTGGGTATTGCACTCCTTTGTTTCAGTAGACGAAAAGGTGTGAAATAAGAAATAAATTGCCATGGTTTCTGACAAATAATTTTTAAACTCTGGCAATTTAGGCACCTAAATGACAAATACTTATAACAAATCGTTAAAAATAAAAATATAATAATAATTTTTAATATTTAAAACTTTACTCTTTCCGAAATTGATACTATTTTAGCATTTGATGAGTGATTCATTAAAAAAAGAGGTTATTTGTGCACCTGTACAGCCTTTTAGTCATTTCATGCACTTCTGCGTTGGTACCTTTTTACTGTTCTTGTGTGGTTTTTCGTAAATTTTGCAAGTTGCTTTAACAGCACATATCGGCAGGATTCTAATTAACTTTCAAAGAATTAAAAAACAAAGGATTTCTGTAATTGCTATATGTATTTATTTATACTTGAATAACTAAACATATATAAAAAAAACACAAAAACGTAAGAATCTGAAAAAAAATAAATATAAATCACGCAATTTCTAACTTTGAAATAAAACTCCTTTTTTTTCTAATGTATGGTACGAAAATTGTACAGTCATTAATGTAAAAATTCCATATGGTACGAAATGGTCAATGTTAAAAATATCATGGTACGAAACGGTAATATGGCTTGGTACGAAATAGCAAAATCATGGTACGAAAAGGTATTTTTGGATACGAAATGGACATGGTACGAAACGACTATAATTCTTCTGTAGAGGCTACAATACGCCTTCTCTTTTTCAAAATCTACAAAAGATGTCTTTAGCATGCAGGAGGCATGGCACTCTTAGGAGCGTTAATTGACACGGCTACTGTACTGTCTATGTCATTGTTGTGAAAGTATGTGTTTTAAGAGTTAAAGCAAACCTGTGGTGGTTTATTATCATTTGTTCATTTCTATATTGTTGTTGGGGAATCCAATTATAAAAGGGGAGGTCAGGATCCCATTAACCAGCCACATTTTATTGTCCATACGAAGCCAATTATCTATTTTTGACTGATTCAGTGATTGTGTTCATTGAGATTGACTATGACCTATGTCACTGTCAGTGAAAATATAGTTTCAGTTTCATTTTGACATATTTCATATCAATATTATTGTAAAAAATATTCTTATAGTGTAATGTATTAATTTTGTAGCACATGATATCTGTGGTACAATTTGTAACTTACATCTTGGAATGGTGAATAGATTATTATATTATAAATGTAAAAAATAAACACGTGAACATGACAATTTCAACACCTTCCCAGTGAAAGTTCATCAGGTCATGAACTTAAACTTTAGCAGCAATGTCGCAATAGTTATTTACCGCAAATTAACTTTTTATTGATTGATAATGAATTAATTTTATTTTCACGACCAGTAAATAATTTTAAAATATCACTATATGGTTTATATTAATTTTATTTTCTCTAAATAGAAAATGAGATGGGGCATTTTACGGCATCCATGTCCTTTCTTGGCGCGATCACCGGCATGAACCTTGGTTTGGTCCAAAGGAAGACCGTTACAGTCATATATTAACCAATTAACACGCCAATTAATCCGTACAAATGGAAGTTAATAGCATTGTTGAGGCCCTTAGGGCCACGATGGACCTAAACAATAGAGAACAAGCTGAGAAACAGCTACATGAGGTGAGATGAAGTCCTCGACACGTTTTTCAAAATGGCCGACAACATGTGCGCCTTTGAGTCATATTAATTGTAGCCATAGATTTCTGTTTAAGAAAGTGGTTGTTCATAAAGATATACTAGATATAGAATGAATTTTCTTGATAAGGCTGTAAATAAAATAATGAATTTTACTGTGTAATATTAAAAAAAAATGTTTGTTTCATTTTGTTTCACAAATGAAATCACAGCGATTTGTTCCCTGCCACTGAATTTTTATTTAATCAAATGTCAATGTATTGCCCACTTAAAACCACTAGGATGGAAGCCATTACTATCCCTTCCCCAGTTCAACTCTTATTTTTATTTCTCTTCAATTTCCCACCTTATTACTAGTACAGGTCTTTTAAATAATCCCTTTTGCAATGATTTGTTACATAATTTATCCTTTGGGCACCTTCTTACCAATCCAAACATCGAAAGTTCTCAAAAGGACAACATCCTTGGTTGTAAAACGAAAGTTGAAACTACGAAATCGTGTCTTTCTGAATTTTGGGAACTTTCATACAAGGATAAGATGCCGATGGCTTTGAAACGACTATAATGGCAGTAAAAGAATTTAGGGGGAACCACCATTCTAGTTATTATCCTTGTATGAAAGGCGTCGAAAGTTTCTGAATAGCCATTTTTGGTCCTAAATAAAAATGGTCACGTGATCAATATCATGACATTTTTTGGCATATGATAGTCCCTTTCTCGATGTTATATTTCATAATGGTGTTGTATAACTTTTCCAATTATTATATTCAGGGCTCACCAAACCAGGCGACTTGGGCAACAAAGTCGCCTTCATGGCTCTGAAGTCGCTCCAACTCTGCCCAAAAGCGAAATTTCAGTCGCCCTGTTATTTTGAGACGTCGCCTATAAATTTTCAATAATCATACTTTTTCTTCAATATTCACGTAAAAGAAGCTCCCATGTTCCTGAAATATGCCCCATACAGGGCTTGATGTTCAATATTTTATTCCAAACTCGTTAATTGCATCCTTTTTAAGAGCGTTGTGCAGCACATGTTCGTTTTGTGAAAGGTAGGGGAACATGCGGTAGTGGGGAAAGAAACGTTAAAATCAGGATAGATTTTCGGAAGTCGCCCAGATTTTCCCTCACTTCGCCCTTAAGTCAACTGAGAGAGAAGTCAAGTCGCCCTGTATTTACTATGTGTGGTGAGCCCTGATATTAGGGCCGTCGTAGTCATGCTCGTATGGTAGTCATTTACAACTACCTGTGCAATTGGTGCCTATTGCCTTTGAAGTTGCGAGTTCGAACCCCGTTCATGGCGAGGTGGACTCTTATACAACATTATGTGATAAAGTTTGTCACTGACTTGCAACAGGTCGGTGGTTTTCTCTGGGTACTCTGGTTTCCTCTGCCAGGATATAAGTGCATGAAAATTCCTGTTTCCTGTGGAAAGTAAATATAAATGCGGGAAAGTGTGATATGTTCGTTGCTGCTCGTTGTTATACTTTGCGGTTATCAAATATACGAGTTTCAAATAGGTTTACGATTTATTTTAAGTCTGAATTACGTATGTAAAGGTATAAAATTGTATTTACATGAGGTATCGGATATCGACAATGCAGTTTGCAATCCTCTGTGGTTTACAATGTCAAACTTACACAGATGCAAAAATGTATTTTGAAATCAAAAGTATTACAGGGCGATACGGGCGAAGAAGTCGCTTGTGGGGGTTGATTTCACTTTCTCGTTGGTCAGTAGCGAAGTTCAAGTGTAATTTTGATGAGTCGCCCAGGGTTTTCATTATGATTTTAAGTAGCCGATGGAAATTGACATGTTACCGATAAGATTTGGTATGGAAAGGCCTTTAGATCCTAAAAATAGCGAAAAAAAATCAATTTTCCACTTGTAATTTTAAAAAAGTAACCGATGCAAAATGTGAAATTAACCGATGATTTTCATCGGCAATCGGTTGAAAATGACAACCTTGGTCGCCCGCATATTTTTGCCACGTGTGATTCATGAAAATATTGATATCGTGTTTATTGAAATCTATCGTATCCATTAGATATTTTGAAAGTGATTTTCTTGAAATTTAATCCACTTTGGTTGGTATCAAATAAAAATGCAGACATTGGAAAGGTTATGCAATCAGGCAATGTGAAACGAGAAATGTTGACCGAAGCTACTTTTTACCAAACTTTTGATTTATTTTTTTCTCATTTCTGTGACATAAAATCTTAGTTCAGGGTTCGAAATTAACGATTGTCCACTAGTCCGAGACTAGTAATTTTCCCCACGGACAACACATATCTCCTAGGTACTTGTCCATTTGGGCTAGTAAAAAACATAGAGACCAGTATGTATCACGAAGAGTTGGAAAGCCGTTATTGTTTCTGTTCTTTATGATATGCCATTTACAACTGTGTCGATGTAAACATAACGGACTTGTGGGCGATCGACAATCCCGATTGAACATGCGCATTTGAAAAATGAGACTGCAAAGTACCAAAGTAAATTTGAAGACTATATTAAACAACAATGTATAAAAGTTGAGAAGGGCGATTATTCCACTGAACTGATATGCTCTTGTTTAGGGGGACAAACACATTCTGCCTCCGAGTGTGGGGTTTCCTCGCCGTTCAGATATATTTCCCATTTCCATTGTTTACTTTCCCTCCCAGGTTTTTCTTTGTTTTGTTTTATTTTTGATTTGTAGTCATCAAAGTTGCCATAACAGTCCAAAATGCAACATGAACAAATATATGAAAGTGAGGTTTTGCACAAAAAAGGAAAATGGAAGTTACTAAATTTTTCACATTTCTGATGGTACCATTTGTCACATGCATCGCAAGCAATGTTTTTATACCCGTCACACTCTAAATTACAAGTACCACAAGGGTAAGAAGCCATGATAATCAAAAATGAAAAATAAATGCAAAAAATAAATCTAGATAAAAAGCAAAATTAATATCAAATATTTACAGGATATATTTACACAAAAATAATTTAAAAAAAATGTATAAAGAAGCAACTACATGTATTTCTCAAAAATATATATTTACAAAAATGTTTTAAAAGATAGCACTATTTGAAATATTTGGATAAAGGTTTAGATCTTAATTTTTGAATAGAAAATTTGGAAGTGATTTGCAATTGCCAGTCAACCCACATTTAGATCACTGCAATTAAGTAAGATTAAATCGGTACCGTTTGATTGTGAGCACATATCACAAGTGAACTCATATCAGCCAAGTGTCACACTGATTTTATTGTGCTTAATTACATTAACGGTAATGTAGGATTGATAATTAGATCAACTGATTTAAACTCATAGACTTATGACACACTTGAACAGTGTCAGCTTGGGTGATTAAAACCTTCTCCCTAATCATGTTAATTGGATCAACGGTCGACATCAAAGGGTATTGCAATACAACAATTTTGGCCAGTAATGACATGCTGACGAGCATAAACCTCAAATACTGAAAGAATGACATTATAACATTCTTACAATTCTTATAATGTGGACCTTACATTTTTTCATATTTAGGAATATATACATGTATATTTATATTCAGTCAGGTAGGAAAACACTTGCGATACATAATGTCTGTAATTTTAATATGTGAAAAAATCGTAATTTTTGAGAACCGGATTCTGCAGAAATTGCACGAAATTGTATCAAAATTGTAATGTATGTATTTATTTTACATTTTTCTTTATCAATTTTCTTCTTTTTTTTCAAATATAAAAACGTATATACATATCATATATACCCGGTACATATTATTTGGCAGACGTAAAATCGGAGGACTTCCCTGACCCGATAACCCCTATATTACCACATAAAATTGAGATAAATGTATTTATTCACTTTTGTTTATCAATCTTTATTGTTTTTATTACTAAATTCAACTATCCAAACCGACAGGCGTACATATTTTCTCCACAGGCGTATTTAAGTATGACCGGTGTCAAACATGCGCTTAAAAATTACTTATAAAACTACGTTGTTTAAAGCGCTTGGAAGACGGATCACACAAACGTTTGAAATAGTTAAATTGTTTTCCAAAATTCAAGCACAAATTTGACATTGACAAAATATAATTTCATTTTCATATTTATGGCGTCTTCTCTTCATGTCCATCTGCAAATCGCAGCGATTTGGAAAAGAAGAATAATGACAATATTTGCTAAAATATATCGTTTTAAATAAACGAATTTTGTAATAAAGTACGGAAAATGATTATTAAATCCAGATTTTCAAATAAATAACACTTAATGTCTTAAAACGTAGATTATGGTTTCTTCTCTTCATATCGATGACTCGATCTGCAAATTGCAGCGATTGGGAAAAGAAGAACAATGATAATATTTGCTAAAATATATCGTTTTAAATATTTTGTTGTAATAAAATACTGAAAATGATTATAAAATGCAGATTTTCATGTAGGTAACAATTAAAACTATGTAAAATTGATGTATTGATAAATGTGTTTATTGATCCAAACTGTTTAAATAACAGATTTGGGTTTTGCTAATCATTGAATGCCTAAACTGTGAAATCATTGTCCCGTGTTCTTAGGTAGCTATCTCATTGGCAATCATCAAATTTCATTATTTTCATATTTGAAGGAAAAAAACACCCTCAAAACTGTCTTTTTGAGAAAGACATTTTCACTCCAAAAAACTCTCAGATTGCAGGCTTTTGCATCTAGATTTTCAACATTTATCTGGGGGGGGGGCATACCCCCAGACCCCCTTAGCCAACTCGCATCCTGAAGGGTGCTCGCCGCATCTACAGGACTAGTTGGGATTTCTAAGGACTAGTGATTGATATCTTCTACTAGCCCTTTGGGCTAGTAACTACAAAAGTTAATTTCTAACCCTGTAGTTCTCATGCGAAGGTTTGCCATACAAAATTTGTTGAAACCAAATGCATGGGGACATTTCAAATTTTATTGATCCGCATCCAAGTCCGATTGGTATTTTATTCTTAAAATTGCGATCTATTTCTAGAACTGTTTGCATGCAGACATGTGTGAATGTTAATAACAAAATAGAATTTGAACCTCAGTAGTTGTATTCCATTGTTGCAATCTGATTTAAGATCTGACAAATAATAATAATACATTTGTGAAAAGGTACTGAAAACTAAACATAAATTAGTAGTGGCGCACCGATGATCGGAAACATCGACTAATCAGTTGGATGTCATCATACGATCCATTGATCGATTCTTAAACCTTGTGGTCGATTCTGATTCCTAGTGTCGAAAAAAAAAAAATATTTAACTTTATTCTTTGTTTTATTTATCCTCATACTAACAAACATCTTGCAGTTTTATCCCAGCTGTTTTTTATCCTCGTAATGACAAACATTTTGCAGTTTTATCCCATATGCATCGTACTTCAGACTCTCAGTCAATCCACACATTTGGACTAGTCTATTATTTATCTACTGCCTGGAATAGTCCATTTTATATTATGTGTTACACACATAGAAAACTATCTTTTGTTTTGTTCTAAATTAATGTTTACAAATGGAAAAATTGTGGTTTGTGAATATACGATACGATTTTATTCAAATCTCTACTTTTGTAAAACTTGTATTTGGACTAGTCTATTAATTATCTACTGCCCGGAATAGCCCATTTTATATCAGGCGTTACACACATGGAAAACGATCTTTTGTTTTGTTCTAAGTTGATGTTTGTTTACTAATGGAACAATTATAGTTTGACTTTGTAAATATATGGTACGATTTTTTTTTAAATCTTTACTTTTGTCCATCATACTTTTGAAATAAAGACTGAGTAATTATAGTCAGTAAATACATTCATTAGGTAATTATCACCGATGATCGATCATCGGTCGATGTTGGTATAACGATCATCGATCTTGAAATTGTGACCGATTACAAAAAACAAAGAGACTACAATTATGATAAAGAAAAAAAGAAATGTTCATTTCCATTGAAATGATCCGATGAATTTCTGTGGGTAAGCTACAAAAATGAACAGATGCTTTGTACCCTCTGTGTAAAATTCCCTGACTTGTCCGGTGGAATCAGGAATGGCTTGTAGTTTTGTCCCTGGGTTCACTTAGCAACTCTAAAAAGCCATGATCAATCCATAAAACATTTAGCTTGTGTAAAGTATACCAGATTAGGCCATGCAAAGTTAATTACTTGGTTCTCAGGCCCTTTTTTGTCAAAATTGATGAGTGAGGGCGGCATTTTTTTTTATCCTTTTACTGCTGTAAAAAGTGATGAGGGAGGCATTTTTATTTCTTTTTTTTTGTGTGAAAAATATGGCAATGTATAAATCTTTTCATTACTTTATTGAAAATTTCAATTTTATTTCTTCCGATGGTGGCAGAAACATCACAAGTGGTTAATTTTTATGGAAACGTCCAATTCGCTGGTCCCAACGTACCATTTTTTATCTCCGTAAACAATTCCAATAAGGTACAAGCTTCGGAGAAGCCCCCTATTATGTTTCCTGGTAAAACTGGCAAACATTTGTGCCGAATTTGCACAGAAACGATTGACATTTTGTCTAAATGTCAAACGGAAACACGTTTTTTATTTATACATTGTCATAACGATGCTTTAAATCTCATTTAAGCATGATACGTTTTAAAGCGTTTCACCGACCACGCGATATAAGAGAAAAACGGATGCAGTTGTTTTTTCCGTACGGACAGCGCTCCCGCATTAAAATTTTTTTTTTTACTATTTTTGCAAAAAAATCGGCAATGCGGCGACGAATTTCCACATGCGGGCGGGCCTGAGAACCAAGAAATTAACTTTGTATGGCCTTAGTGAGTTTACACAATAAATCTTCTAGTGTTGTACAGACTGAGAAAATTCCAAATCTCAAATTGAATATAATCAACAAAACAAAGCAAGAAAAATATATTTATTTTCAAACATCTAAACCCTTTCAGCTATGATCAGAATGCAGGATTTTGCACTAAAAATTTCAAGGAGAAGGCATGCTCCCAAACCACCTAGAAAATTTGGAGGGGAAATTAATTTTTTTTTATTTGAGTTTCTCTTGGGTAAGTGACTTCAAACAATTCTTCATGCCCTGTAACTGAAATATTGTTGAAAGGTGTGTTAAGCACCATAATCCAAATCCATCCAAATATTGTTTTTACTTGTAATGCACCAGTTATATCCACTTTTAAGAAACTTGCTCAATAGGAGTTGTCACTTTCATTTACAAGGAGCTTATGTCCCATCCTAAGGTTGATTTGTTTGATTTATCCTACACAACCAGTTGTGAAACTAGGTCTTGTATGTATAGATGATCAGTTTCTGAGAAAATATTTTGTGATTACATTAATCATTTAATTGGCCAGATTGAATGTACATAATATTAATAATAGTCATGTTGTATAAATTGTAAAATGATTGGTGGATGGAAATGGTAGCTTAGTTGTGTAATCAACTCCTCTTACTGCAAAAACAAATGATATAAAATCTATAAACAGTTGTTAGGGACATATTGAAGTGATTTTTTAATGATGATTATAAATTTTAACAGAAGTTATATGACTATTTAAACTTGGCGATTTTTCTACAACATATTTCAACATTTGTTTTGTGTTATCAATTTTTTCCACAGTTTTCAATGTAGATTTTTTGAATGTTTTTAACATACGTATGGAAGATACATTACATTGAGGAAAACTGCTCGTAGTCATTGGCTGTTGGCAATCCTCGTTAAACAAAGAATTAAATGTACGTACATGACATGGATACATTCTAGAATTGTTTTCATTTGTGTAAACTCTATTTAAAAAAGTCACTAGATAGTTCATATGTTGTGTAATCAATTCCTCCAAGTTTTTCAGTGCAGATTTTTGACCTTGTCCCATTTAACACAACTGACCAATGAACACCTTTTCAACTCGGTCATTTCTCTCCTTGGATAAATTTGTAAATATAGTCATTTTATAGCATGTAACAATTACAAATAATTGTAACAATGATGTGCAAATTGTTATATGTGGCTTTTATTTGATTTTTGTTTTTTATATTTTCAGGTTCACAAAATCATTGGATTCTGTCCCTTGTTATTGCAAGTAGTGATGACTGAACAACTAGACATGCCAGTTAGACAAGCAGGTATTACATTCTAAATAAAAGATATTATTTTTTTTTTCAATGACCACAGTGGAAACTGACAAGATTATTTTTACATTATGCAATAGTGCAGACATAGGAGACTAACTACGTGTGATATAAGTAAACAGACTAGTCTAATATAAACAGTTTTTGTTAAGAAAATGTAAATATGTAAATTTGAACAATTTTCAGTGCAATTCATTATAGTTTCAAAGTTATTTAAATAAAGGTTGATAAACTATTTTTATTCCTATGCAGTATCACTGCCATTCTATTTCATTGTATCAATGCTTTTGTCTCAGGTGCCATTTATTTGAAAAATGTACTGACCCAGTCTTGGCAAGAAAAAGAAGTAGAGAACCCTGGTGACCCTGTACCATTTAGTGTACATGAACAGGATCGTGTACAGATCAGAGACAACATCATAGAGGCTATAATACATGCCTCTGGACCAGTCAGGTAATAACTGCCCTTTTTACAATTATTTGCTACAGTGATCTTTATCTTATTAATGTGGTCACACTGTCATGTTGTTTACTCTTTCTCACTCCACAATTTAAGAAAGTCATACAAACAAATGTAGATCATTATGTTG
>MJUT01017186.1:61897-76285 GCA_002080005.1 Gigantidas platifrons | reverse complement strand
TACGTCAAGGCTACTTATTCATATCACTGTAATACCAGTACGTCAAGGTTACTTATTCTTGCTATGAGTATGTAATGATTAAGACAATATCACTATACTACCAGTACGTCAAGGCTACTTATTCTTGCTATGAGTATGTAATGATTAAGACAATATCACTGTAATACCAGTATGTCAAGGTTACTTATTCTTGCTATGAGTATGTAATGATTAAGACAATATCACTGTAATACCAGTACATCAAGGCTACTTATTCATATTACTGTAATACCAGTACATCAAGGCTACTTATTCATATCACTGTAATACCAGTACGTCAAGGCTACTTGTTCATATCACTGTAATACCAGTACGTCAAGGCTACTTATTCATATCACTATAATACCAGTATGTCAAGGCTACTTGTTCATATCACTGTAATACCAGTACATCAAGGCTACTTGTTCATATCACTGTAATACCAGTACGTCGAGGCTACTTGTTCATATCACTGTAATACCAGTACGTCAAGGCTACTTGTTCATATCACTGTAATACCAGTACGTCAAGGCTACTTATTCTTGTGACTTTTGAGAGTAAAACTCAGTTTTATACTTCAGAAACAGCAGTCCTCAAAATGAAAATTTTAATTTACTGGTCCGAATCAAATTATTGAAATTATTTTTATATAGTTCTAAGCAAAAGCTGAAAAAATTACTGGTCCAAACAAAGTTTTGCTGGTCTTGTGCCGGAGGACCGGTGCTCTTTGTGAAAACTGCATAATTTGCATAAAGGTCATGGATGTATATATGTGGTGTTATTGGGAAATTTTTCGTGCTAAATCATAGTTAAGATTGAATTTGGGCGTACTTTTTGTTTTTGTTGGTTGTGACGTTCAGAATATTTTGATTCCAATTTGCTTTTCATTGAAAATTAAGGAGGGAGGTATATAATTTTATTCATTGGAGTTAAAAGTAAACGAGTGTTCACGTAATGTAATCAAGCAGCAGTTATCCCACTAAAAGTAAATGAGTGTTCACATAATGTAACCAAGCAGCAGTTATCCCACTAAAAGTAAACAAGTGTTCACATGATGTAACCAAGCAGCAGTTATTCCACTAAAAGTAAACGAGTGTTCACATAATGTAACCAAGCAGCAGTTATCCTACTAAAAGTAAAAGAGTGTTCACATAATGTAACCAAGCAGCAGTTACAATGTATCCCACTAAAAGTAAACGTGTGTTCACATAATGTAACCAAGCAGCAGTTATCCCACTAAAAGTAAACGAGTGTTCGCATAATGTAACCAAGCAGCAGTTATCCCACTAAAAGTAAATGAGTTCACATAATGTAAGCAAGCAGCAGTTATCCCACTAAAAGTAAATGTGTGTTCACATTATGTAACCAAGCAGCAGTTATCCCACTAAAAGTAAACGAGTGTTCACATAATGTAACCAAGCAGCAATTTTCCCACTAAAAGTAAACGAGTGTTCACATAGTGTAACCAAGCAGCAGTTATCCCACTAAAAGTAAACGAGTGTTCACATAATGTAACCAAGCAGCAGTTATCCCACTAAAAGTAAACGAGTGTTCACATAATGTAACCAGAGATCACCCTGGCTTTTGAAGATGATGGACCTTTGGCCCATCATCATCAAAAGTAATGGGCCATTAGGCCGGTGTATGGGGGCCCCCTGGTCCGAAAACGATTTTAAGCAATTCTAGAGACAATAAATCTTGTAATTTAGAACCTTATTTTAAAAATCGGAATGAAAGAGTCATAACATTCTCATCTCAACATGGCATATATAAAACACGGACACAGTTTATGGTACTCTCATCTGTTAAAATTGTGAGAACTGAAGATTCATGGAGTTTTTTTGTTTTTTTTAAACATTTTCATCAATTATATCTGAAATTGCAGTCAATAAATCAACTGCAGTATTGTATGAGCTGTAGTCTGCTCTTGAATCCAAATTTGGAGTTCACACCTCCTTCAAAAATTTCATCATATTAGTGTATTTTGACAAAGCAATACCTTCTTGTGCAAGGAAATATACAGTTTTTAGTGCAACTGTTATAGCACTTTCTTCCTTGTTACAAACCCTATTGACAGAAGTTGACAGATTGGATCTTTCTTTTCCTGTTTTGGTGCTATGATGGCCTTTTGGTTGTCAGCACTAGCTGCATGCCTAGTGAGTGTTGATGTTTTAAAATTATCACAACCAGCTGTCATAGTATTGTTTGCACCAATGCTAATGCATTTACTGCAGTACATTTTGTTTTTATCTTTGTCGTATGTAACCATGTGTATAAACTGGCAGTGTTTTCACTACAAATTTTGATAGGGGGAGATTTTAGAATTATAGACGGAGAGAAAATTCGGCCGAGAGTCAGAAAGCCCCCAGTGAGTTCAGTGAAAAGCCCTGTTAANTGCCTAGTGAGTGTTGATGTTTTAAAATTATCACAACCAGCTGTCATAGTATTGTTTGCACCAATGCTAATGCATTTACTGCAGTACATTTTGTTTTTATCTTTGTCGTATGTTAACCACGTGTATAAACTGGCAGTGTTTTCACTACAAATTTTGATAGGGGGGAGATTTTAGAATTATAGACGGAGAGAAAATTCGGCCGAGAGTCAGAAAGCCCCCAGTGAGTTCAGTGAAAAGCCCTGTTAATGGTGCAGGTGGAAGCACCCCAGCCGATTTTTGATTTGGTGAATTTTGACTTGCTTTTGAGGGTGTTTCCTAACTTTAAAAAATCTTCTTGACCATTGAACAATTTTTCATTGAGAATGATTTCTCAAGATTAACAACCATCAGTCATTTTCCATTGTTATTTCTGAGAAAGATGTCACATGGTTCTGCAATTTTTCAGGTCAAAGATAAATGTACAAGTTTGGTAGGCAGTAGAAATAAACTTGATCATTCCCAAAAGAAATATGGACTTCCTCTATGATTAGGTACCATTGAAAATAAAGATTTGATAATATTGGTGTTTGCTTCATTTCCTTGACATAGTATGAAGTTATATCAGCATTCAGATTCTTTGCAGTTTTNGGGTATGTTTTTTTTTTTTATTCAGAATTTTTTTTTCGGACGATAGTTAGAATATTTATTTTTTTTACAAAATGAAAAAAGAAAGTTGTCAAAGACTGGTACATTTCAATAAACTTTTATTTTGAAAATATACAATCACAAACAGGGTTTCAGATTGTCATCGGCCATTGGTCGAAAATAAATCAAAATGACCGAATATTTTTTGGTCAAGCTGACATTATGACCGATTATTTTTGCTGACTTGTGACAAATTGACCGATGGAATTTTAATGCAATCAGACCAGCAGCGATGTTTTTAGTCTGGATAGTGTTTACGACGGCAGCTAAAGTTATTACTTCCCGTGGTAAATGTATTTTGTCTGTTATTAGTCCAGTTATTCCCAATACTATAAATAAAATTTCCTTCTGTTTTCAACAATTATGTCCAATTTCATTAGTTACAGTACAAAGCGCAAGGCCAATCGTAGCATGTGTTACAAACGTATGTTGACTGGTTCCCTAAATAAATTTAACGCGTGTTAGAAAGTATCGATATTGAAGGGAACAAGTTGTATTTGAAAATATTATTTATAACACGAGACTACATGACCCCTCGATGACCCGAATGCTATTCTCTTATCCGGGCATTTATTAACTTCTTATCTACCACAACTGATAAGTTAGCTACTGCAGCTGATTTGTAGGTTAATTACCAGAGATATTTTTGCAGTGAGAGATTATCAAGATTTTAAGTATGGTGCTGTTATTTAAAGTCAAATATCTAATTAACTATATAATATAGATCAAAAATTAAAAATGATTAATACCAACCAATAACAGGACGAATATGGCAAAGTTTGTCATGACCCGGTCGTCCTCTTTGGGGGTTATTTGAAGTGTCATTCAAATGAAAATACTTAGAAATTCTTTTAAATCTAGTTTTGGTCATTATACTGGGAATACTCGGAAACTCTAGTGGCCAGGCTGACTTCCAGGCCAGCGTATATGTGGGTAAACCAATAATAGAGAAAGCAACATGAATTCTCAAAAATGCTATCATTTCAGGAATGCTGGTTGGTGTCCAACATTTATCCTGTCTCACGGCAATGCATCTCTGGGCATATGCATTTGTTTCAATCACGATGTTGTTTACCAGTGAAGTAGGAAAAAAGTGATGAAAAAAAATTCTATTTCTTTATTTTCCCTGTCTAAAATAAAATAAAATAAACGCTGCTCTCCGAAAAGTTGTTTACAATGGAAGTTCGTAAATTTCTCGACCACGTTTCGTCATCAACCGCTTCCATTTCTTCCTCAGACGACTCGTTTTCTATATCGGAGATAGAAATATCACTCCCAATACTGTGTACTTCACTTTCATCAATATCCGAGGCTCCAAAACCTTCAAATTCCTCGCTTTCATCGTCCAACACAAATAAATCTAGAATTGCCTCCGCCATTGTTTACTTACTTTCATTCATAAAATTCTACAACAAACACGTGGTGAGAAAATAGATCAAGGCTCATTAATGAAATGCCTTATATGGTCATACGGGGTGTCATTAGAAAGTTCATTCATTTCTTAAAACGATTTTCATTCGTCATTGGAAAGGATTTCCTTTATATTTGACCAATCGGACGATTTCTAACAAAGGTAATTTGACTGAAATATACTTCACTACGATTGCGCATGCCTTTCTTTGCAGCGGGTTATTCCGCTATCGCAAGTAAACAATGGTAATACTACAGCGTATTTATCAGTCAGTAAGGAGACAAGCATGATTTTTAGTGCTGATATATACGTCAATGGTAGGTAAAGAGTTAATATCAAACAATTTTAGCAATCAATTTTAATCATTTCATTCTAACAATTCGCCTATTTTATTAACAAAAATAAACTATTGTAATGAAAATATCATTTATTAGCAAAGCGTATGAATGGATTAGAGACTTATGTAACATGCCCTTGTCAATCATGTCATGTGAATATAAACAAAATGGGGGATGTCAACAACACGGCATGCGATATAAAAATAATACGGTTGAAAACTTATAAATTGACACTACATTGTACGAATAATGACATTATTTTCTTTAAAAAGGATAAACACAACAAGCAAGCTTGTTATACATTTAAATTTCACTCCGAGATCAAAATGTAACTAAAATCACGATGTCAACAAACAACATGCATAACTAANAACAACACGGCATGCGATATAAAAATAATAGATATAAAAATAATACGGTTGAAAACTTATAAATTGACACTACATTGTACGAATAATGACATTATTTTCTTTAAAAAGGATAAACACAACAAGCAAGCTTGTTATACATTTAAATTTCACTCCGAGATCAAAATGTAACTAAAATCACGATGTCAACAAACAACATGCATAACTAAAAACATGTGACACTATCAAGAAATAAATAAATACCGCTAATAAAATAGAAATTCAAGAACAATTTTATTGAATAAAAAATACAACAATGGAGTATGTGAACTCTTCCAATCTGGACATGTAAACTTCCAATGCTGCACTTCCTGTCCAAAATGTAGAAGAATATTCCGTTTATTACGAAGTTTGCCAGCTTTTTACCTTAATTTTTCCATTCAAATACCCGGTATATATGCTTATCCGATATGCAAATAAACAGGTTTTTTTCCTTTAAAACTCTATAAATGGTTTGGTGTTTTGCAAGAATATTCGATTATCAACAATATTCGAATAGGTGGAGTTGACTGTAACAGGTTAGAACAATCATACACTGAAGTTGAATTTAATAAACGTAACAAACTTAACCAACCAGTGTGTTGTACAAAAAATCTTTTGATCGCCAGTGCTCTGTATTTCCCCATTTCATTTTGTGTTGTGAATTCCTGGTTTGTACACTCGGTATACAAATTAATTTCTTTGAAATTTACAACTTTTTTGTTTGACCTGGTAAAAAAAACTCGTGGTTTTTTGAACAGATTTGAACACTGGCAGAGACCCCCAGAATGCAGGATTTGGGGTCTAATTTTTCAAAATTGTCTTGGGGTGGTAACCCCCTCCCCCCTCCTTAGGTTAGGATCACTTTGTGATCCTCAATTTGTCTGTCTGATATAGTGATGGAACGATTATCGCCGATGATCGATTAACGGTCGTTTGAGTGGCAACGATGCTCATAATCGATTCCAAAATCAATAATCGAAAATCGCCGACATCGTCGATTCCGGATTTTTGGTTCCGTTTCCGGTATCCGTATTCGAAATTATGTTAATCAAAGTCGAAATGGCTGAAGCAAACAACGGCTTGAATCACAAATTTGCCATAATGTATTTAAGTTTACCAGGATTATCTGAAAGAGTATTGAGTTTGTATGGACAAATACCGGGCTCACCAATAATCATGCTTTTTCTTCAATATTCACATAAAAGGAGTTCCCATGTTCCTGAAATTGACCCATACAGGATTTGATGTTGAATATTTTATTCCAAACTCGTTAATTGCATCTTTTTTATGATCATTGTGTATTCTGTATTGTGCAGCATGTTCGTTTTGTGAAAGGTAGGGGAACATGCATTAGTGGGGAAAGAAACGTTAAAATTGCATCGATTTTCGGAAGTCTCCTAGCTTTTCCCTCACTTCGCCCTTAACTCAAGAGAGAGAGAAGTCAAGTCGCCCTGTTTTTACTATGTGTGGTGAGCCCTGCAAATAATTAATAAAAAAAACGTGTAGGCTAAGTCCAAAAAACATTGTCCTTGTGATTTTGAACCAAAAAATTGATATTGGTAGATTCCTGAAATATTGCTTACATGTATATGGTGACATAAACTGAACATGCTAGGTTCTAGTCTGTTTCTAATTTGGTTTCCAATTCATGTTGTTTGAATTTTGTTTTACCATGTTCACTGTGTTTAAAAAAAATGTTTGACAATGTTTTTCTGCAACATAAAANGGTACGTTGGGACCAGCGGATTGGACGTTTCCATAAAAATTAACCATTTGTGATGTTTCTGCCACCATCGGAAGAAATAAAATTGAAATTTTCAATAAAGTAATGAAAAGATTTATACATTGCCATATTTTTCACAAAAAAAAGAAGAAAAAATGCCTCCCTCATCACTTTTTACAGCAGTAAAAGGATAAAAAAAAATGCCACCCTCCCTCATCAATTTTGACAAAAAAGGGCCTGAGAACCAAGTAATTAACTTTGCATGGCCTTAGTAGTGACAATATACAACAATAACTGAAATATATTAATGCTCTGATAAGACTTAACTATTTTCCGATTAATAATCGATTATGCCCTTCCGATTATTGCCGATAATCGATTATGAAAATTTTCCGATTCCCCATCACTAGTCTGATAACACAAAATTACTTAGGACAAATTGTCTGATAGAAATTGTCTTATATTGAACAGTTGTCCTGTGCTTGTAAAATTGTAGCAGAAACTCTGACAAATGACCAAACCCCCATAAAATATTTTAAGGGAGAACTCAAGCATGTGCTTCAGAAGGGGATAGACAGTTCCTAATATTCATAGTCATAGACATCTGCATATACATTTGTACATAGTCTATAGTTTGACAGACTAGATACTTTTTCATGTTAATGCATATACATGAATATCCCATGTCTACAAACAGAAGATCAAAATAATGTCAGACAGGGTACTCTTGAAAATGACTATGGACATCGAATATTTGCAATATCATTCGAGATATTCGAGTCAGAACTTTAAAAGAAATGTGGCATCTTACTGCCACTGGCCCAGTTCCCGAAATGAACATTTGAATTTACTGGTCCAAATCAAATTCCTTCAATTTATTTTATATACAAATGTAGTTCTAAATAAAAACTGAAAATATTTAGTGGTCTGAACAATTAAACTAAGTTTTACTGGCCTACTCTTCGGCTGGTGCTCATCGTATTCGGTAGTACCCACATGGTAGTACTCCCTTTTTCCATACCGATACAACGTTACAAGATCAGACCATGCTTACTTTAATAGAAAACATAAAAGTGGGTTATATTCCCTTCACTCTTTCAATCAATTAATTCAATTTATTTTAATCATCTTTTTGCTTTTTTTGGACAAAACTTTAATATTGATTTCTGCCGCTTCGTCGATGTTATCAATGTCATTCGGACCAAAGCTGTAGTCGGCCTCAAATCTTCCATTGGAATGATTAAACTTTTATTTATTATTCCTACTGTGAATCATAAAATTTTAACAATAAGAAATAATTAATTCTTCTCTTCTTCAGCCTTCGGTCATTGCATATTTATCCTCTGACGTAAACGAAACCGTTAGATAAAAACCGGAAGTGTAATTGAATTATTATAAATGGGACGAGAATGATTTGAGGCCGAAAGAAAAAAATGGCCATCGACTCGTTTCTTTGTCACAGCAGCGCTTTTTCATACACGAAATTAAGGTCAAATCGTAACCAAGCTCAAACACTAAGATTTGTTTTCAATCCCCAAATTATATAATCCCATGTTCACTCCGAGAGTGCATGCTGGCAAATGACAAACTTACACAATTAAAATAGAAAAGACAACTGGATTTATTTTTTAACATTAAACCCATGCTTGAAAAATTCATAGCCGGGGATTTTATAGCAATAGCCGGTGAAATGCGCCGGTTCCCGGCTTCAAATGAAAACACTGAACTGGCCCAACGGGACTGAAACTTTCCTTGTTCCTTGTTTTCCCTGGCTTCGTGTGATACGTCATCATCGACCTCAATAGGCTCATTCGCCTCTGTGGCTGTACCTGTGTCCATTTCATCTTCTGACCAAGGATTTTCCTTCTCTGACGTCGGGAAAAATGATATTTACGGTTGATTTTTTTCAGATCTTGTCTTTTTAGGAGGCATTTTGTTGTCATTCGACAGTTTTCGTTATAATCGAGACCCGAGTATGAAATACACCGAGAGTATCGGATGATGATACGACTGGTTTACTTTTTCACCTGATTACGTTCGCGGGATGAAACAAAAATTAAGAACCAGTCGAAACAAAATAAGTATGCAGATCCCGGTTACCGGCGCACAATGTACAATTGTATGGGCCATACGTGACGGTAATGCACCCTACTGGCGCACACATAATTTTTTAATGGGCCATATCAAATTTTAGCGCGACTATGGCGCGATGGCGTGGCCCAAAGTGATCTCTGTGTAACCAATCAGCAGTTATCCCACTAAAAGTAAACGAGTGTTCACATAATGTAACCAAGCAGCAATTATCCCACTATTGTTGATTACAAGTTTTAATGTTACAGATACAAAAGACCTGATGAAAGGAAGATTTTGGACGATTCAATGGCAGCTATGTTGCCGTTACTATACCAACGAATAACATTTATGATGCAGGACCAATCAGAAGCTTCTGTGTTGTTACAGAAACAGATCTTGAAGATTTATTATGCATTCATTCAGGTATAATTTATATAAAATGTATAGCCATTTTCAGAACTTATATTACAATTTTATCTTTTCACCTGATTTTTGTAAGTGCAACTCCTCCTAAACGGCTTGATGAATTTTTATGAAACTTTACACAGTTGTAGTACACTACCTGCAGATGTGCATGAAGGAATACCGTTGCTGTCTAAAATTTAGAAGGGGAGATAATTCAACTTATACTTTCACGAAAAGGGGGGGAGGGCATGTACCTTGTAAGTGCAACTCCTACTAAACTGCAAGCAGGGGGTATCACTCAGTGAGGTCACTCACAGTTCTAGTTTTAAAAAAAAAGTTTAAACAGTGACTGTCTACAATTCCACCAATATTACCTAATACAAATGATGATGTCAAGTCCTCTACAAAAGTTCCCTATTTCACCTTGCTCTCATGGAAGAGATGGGAATTCTTCTCTCCAAAGCTATAAACTTGGCCATATTAGTTTGAAGCCACAGAGACAAATTAAACCCAAACTTGGTTGGGATGGTTCATTACACAAATATATCAAAACAGATTTGCCTTCCATGTTAAACTGGTTTAGTTTAAACATATTTTATTTGCCAATAAAACAGACAAAATGGATTAGACACAAGTAAAACATACTTATGAAGTCTTCTCCAAATTACAATGTGTTACAGTAAAGAAGTACATAAAAGGCATGCATTATTATATGTAGCACTAATAACGAATCAATGATGATATTCACATTAACAAAAAAAAATGAGGAAAAAAAAAAAACTGGTGGTCATGATATCAATGAAATATTGTTGAAAGGTTCATAATCCTAATGTTAATAGGGAGATGGTGGTCATGATATCAATAAAATATTATTGAAAGGTTCATAATCCTAATGTTAATAGGGAGATGGTGGTCATGATATCAATGAAATATTGTTGACAGGTTCATAATCCTAATGTTAATAGGGAGATGGTGGTCATGATATCAATAACATATTGTTGACAGGTTCATAATCCTAATGTTAATAGGGAGATGGTGGTCATGATATCAATGAAATATTGTTGACAGGTTCATACTCCTAATGTTAATAGGGAGAACACAGTCAAATATTACAAGACAGTGGTATCTAGCAAAATGCAGTATCCTTTAGAATTATGAATAGAAAAGTTTAAATAGTGATGGTCAACAATATCAACAAAAAGAACAATTATATTTTATCATCTCTCGCATAAAGAGAATTGTAATAGTGTTTTGGTATCTTTTAATTGCAGAATTTCTTGCCACAAGATGTTTTGACAAAAGAAATTTTCACACAATGGATGGAAATTATTAGGCAAATTGTTGATAGACCTGTACCAGAGGTAAGTTGTATTGAAAAATAAATCACAGATATTAAAGTTCCAGTTTGATTAATATTTTGACCAATCATGGCTCTACAATGCAACCAAAACACTCGCATTTGAGAGTTACTTTTGTAAAATGCGAGTAAGAATTCTGTATTTATAGCCAGACTGAGAGTTGATATTTCCAGAACATTTCGTTCCCTCACCAATCATAATTTTCAATTTAAATTCCGATTTGTCCATATTCAAGGGAATGTATAACTTGGACGAAAATGCTATAAAGAATTTTTTTTTTGGGATAAATACATCAATATTTTCCCCAGATCATAGACAAAGAGCATCATGTCATTAAGAAAGTCCTTATTTATTTTGTTTTTTCTATTAATTTTTTAAACTAACTCATTGTGCATGTATACAAACTGTTCGATTGAAACATCAGATGATGACAACAGATTTTTACCATGAAGACAGTGCTACATTAATGTCGTTTTGACAGTAGCGTAACTGTCTAGCGTGACGAGATTTGTCGTAGTGCTGATGGTGTTTTACTCTGAATACGTTAGTATTTTGGCTTTTGGAGATTTTAATGCTACTTTCAAATAATTGTGATGAAAAATGCAGTGGAAGTGGATGATAGGTAGACACAATACTTGATGAGAAAAGCAATATTGAAAAGGGAATCCCTCTAAGGGCTTTTTATGTCAGTGGTCTAAATTGCACTGTAATTAGTCCCTGCTAATCAATGAACTTAAATATTGAACAAGATTAAATTTGACAGAACACTTAAGAAGTCCTCACGATGAGCACCGGTCCTCTGGCTCAAGACTGGTAAAACTTTGTTTGGACCAATAAATTTTTCAGTTTTTATTTAGAACTAGGGCTCTATATAAAAATTAATTCAAAAATTTGATTTGGACCAGTAAATTCAAATTTTCATTTAAAGGACTGCTTAAAACTGACAACTCAAAACAGTAGGGATTATTTAATCGTAATCACAAGAGATATTGAAACCCGCATCTCTGAATCTTTTTATACATATGATTTCTTGGTTGTTAATTAGTTACATTGATTGTATTTAGACATATTCCATATAACAGAATAAAAACAACTCCCATAGCAATTTGTTTCATTTTGGTATGCTTTCAACTTTTTTTGGGGTTTACTTTCAAGAATTGGAATTCAGATGTCAAAAAAATACAAAAACAAAATTATTACCATAATAATTAAGAATTTTTCGACAATTTAAAAAATCATGTTGCTAATGTCATATTTTGACGGAAATTTTTGACATTAGCAGCAATAAAATCTTTCATTTTTTTACTATAAACAATAATATTTTAGGTCAAAACTTTGGAAAGGATTCAGGTTTACCTTATTTCATAAGTAGGTGTTCTGGTTGCTATTCAATAATCAGTAAATAAGTAAATATTAGTGCATACTTTTTTTGCTAACATCATAATTTTAAAGCCGTCAGAAAATGATGTTAGCAACAATAATATCCGTCGTAAAATGACGTTCGCTCAACAACACACTCTAATTCAATCATATGGCACTGCAGACGACGCAAGTCACATGTTTCTATTTGTTTACTGCTTCTGTAGAACAAAATATGCTGCTCCCTGTTTAAAAAAATATCTAAATCTATCGTTATTGAACACCACAATGCGAACGTCATTAGTTGCGATTGTCATCAAGATTTGACAGACTGTCTTTGCATCAAATTTAACTTATCAGCGTTTCTTGTCCGTCCTACGACTTTTCCATTTTTGAATGCATACGTGACTTCCGGATGCGAAACTAGCGACGAAACTAGCTTGTAAAGGGAAGCAATCGTATTTTCATGTAGCCACACTGATGTGAACATCAACAAACATTCTTGACCGAATTGACAGTCGCAACATCGGATCGTTAAATTGCATTCTTTTACGACGAACTAAGTGAATATAAGTTTCGATACCGTTTTAATCCTAGGTGATTTAATTAAATTATACATGTTATTTAACAAACATCCAATAACCAATAGAAAGAAAATGCACCTGTGCGAACATCATTTGTTTGACAAAGACGGGAATAAAAACTCACCGTATTTGAAAATCAAATGTAAACAATAAATCATTCGTGTAGAAATTATGGAAAAGCATTTTTTCAAACTAAAACACCAAATTTACTATTTAAACCAAAAAAATATATATATAGGAACTAGTTGGGGGGGGGGGGGNGGAAATTTTGTATTGTTTTATAAGAGACAAATTTTAAGGGAGTCAATTCTGTCAATTTGCTCTTAAAATCCCTACATTTTTTTAAACTACTTTAATACTTGTTACATATGTCTTGAAGCAATTATTTTTTTTAATAGAATATGGAAATTCAAAGATATTAATAAATTGTAAATGAGTGCATATCAATAAATTTATGAAGATAAACAGAAAATTATATTTTGACAGACATTTCCAACAGTTAGCACAATTTTAACTGGAATATGTCTTAAGTGATAATATAAACATCAGATGATGACTACAGATTGTAACCATGAAGACAGTGCTACATTAATGTCGTTTTGACAGTAGCGTGACGAGATTTGTCGTAGTGCTGATGATGATATATGGTTACATCTCTATATTTGTTTCTTTAGATGGAAGTCCAGGTCATGGGTTGGGACAAGCCCCAAAATGTTGCAGAGTTAAACCATTTAATTGGTCACTAACCCTCCCTATTTTGATAATTGGATCCCCAATGGTAATACAGATATAAACAAATAATAGATATAAAAAAAAAAAAAAAAACTGCACAGATTTGCTTCCACTCTAAATCAAAATGCCATTAAAAACAATACAGATATAAAAATATAATGAGTTCTACCAAAATCATAAATATTTTAGAAATGTCTTGTGTTGAATAAAGACAAGATTTACAGTATTTTATTGCAGTGATCACATATTTCATACTACATTGTAGGAAACCAGTCAGATTGATGAAGATGAAAGACCAGAGCTGGCCTGGTGGAAAGTCAAAAAATGGGCAACACATCTTTTAGCTAGAGTATTTGAAAGGTAAGTCCAGAGAAGCTAATAGATAATATTTTTCATTTTACAATATTCGAACTTGGCACAGTGATTGCACATACACTGAAGATTGTGGCAAATTGTACACCTACATATGTACAGTCTTTTCCCAAAATGTGACGATTACAATACTATCTCAGTGTTAGAAACTAAGAAATAAGGGAGGTTGTCACAAGGGCAAGTAGGGGAAAAAATCAGGTCGTCCGAATTTACATCAGGTTGCCGAAAAGGGTCGCAGAGCGACCCTTCCCACCTCGCATTGCGAGGTGGTCATTACAGCTCAAGGGCCCCAGAAGCTCTGGGGTAAATAGTGCAAAATCCTGCATTCTGGGTGTTTCCTGAGGCCTACTTTTTGGTTTGAAAAAGGTGGCTCACTCCTTGAAAAGAATGGCTTTTGGTTTTACAGTGGGAGCCAGATCAATGTCGAAAAACACCCATCAATTCAAGTTTTAGTTCCTCAAGAAGTACATTTGATTTTTTAGTAACGACGGACAAAAAGCACTTGTTTGTTTTAAAAAAAAAATTAAATCAGTTGTTTATTTTTTTT
>MJUT01017186.1:40308-51352 GCA_002080005.1 Gigantidas platifrons | reverse complement strand
TTTTTTTCTGAAACCACGAAACAGATTTGAACCAAACTTGGCAGAAATGTTCATTAGATGGTCATATACAAGATTTTTGTTTTTGGCGCTGATCGGAAATCCAACATGGCTGCCAGGGCCCATAATGTGTTCTGATTGGTCGAAATTTTAAATATCTTATTGTTAGAAACCACTAAGCCAATTGAATTGTGACTTTACAGGAATGATCATTGGGTGATCCTGTACTAAACTTGTGAATCGTTTGCTGATCGGAAATTCAAGATGGCCGCCATGACTCGACTTGTTTAACATTGGACCCTATGGGAATTTCACATTTTCATCTTCTTTTTTTTTCTGAAACCATGAAACAGATTTGAACCAAACTTGGCAGAAATGTTCATTAGATGGTCATATACAAGATTTTTGTTTTTGGTGCTGATCGGAAATCCAACATGGCTGCCAGTGCTCGTAATGTATTCTGATTGGTCGAAATTTTAAAAATCTTCTTGTTAGAAACCACTAAGCCAATTGGATCATTGAGTGGTCCTGTACTAAACTTGTGAATCGTTTGCTGATCGGAAATTCAAGATGGCTGCCATGACTCGACTTAGTTTTAACATAGGACCTATGGAAAAAATGTTTAAAAGTCTTCTCCTCTGAAACCAGCAAGTCAATTTAAAGCAAACATGGCATGAATGGTCCTTAGGTGGTCAACTTTCAAAATTATGTCCTGTGAGCCCGACCTCCATCCAAGATTGCCGCAGTCAGCGGACATAGTTTTAACATAGGACCCTATGGGAAAATTGTTTAAAAGTCTTCCCTCTGAAACCATTCAGCCAATTTAAAGCAAATATGGCATGGATGGTCCTTGGGTAGTATACTTTTAAAATTGTGTCCGGTGACTACTACCTCCATCCAAGATGGCTGCCATGAGCAGACATAGTTTTAACATAGAACCCAATGGGATTTGAATAGTAACTTAGATGTATTCAGCATGCAGACATTCTTAAGAGGACTTAGTTATGTCAGGTGAGCGATACAGGCTCATGTGAGCCTCTAGTTTTCCAACCCTATCTATTGTATCCTATTTTATTAGTGACAACAATCAATCAATTATTCGGTCAATTCAGTATTGAATAATGCTATAAGCATAACTTAAAGATTATTAGTATACCCTTGACTATCTGACTAACAATTTTATTAGTGTGCAAGTAAGACAGAGATTCATCTTTTCATCACACACTTGAAAGAAAAGGAAATTTAAAGTAAAACATGGTATCCAAATTTATACTGTTTTAATTGGTTGAGAGATGAATAGCAAATAAGCTATATTTTGTTTTGACCTTATAGCCAAGTAAATAATATATTTAGGAGATAACTATTGTATTTGAAAATTTCACGGCATTAATTGGAGATTTGATGGTCGCAAATTGAGTTTACTGGCGACGCGTTAGCGGACACAGTAAACGGATATTTGCGACCATTAAATCAGCTAAAATTCTGAAAATATCTCGTATTTCAGCCTTGGAATTGATACCGTGAAAATTACAGCATTGTCCAATCACAAACCAGGAATGTTAAACAACTACATTAGAATTAATATTACATGTATTTAATGAAATTTATTTTCTGCAGAGAAAAATCTACAAAGACCAAGCAGAAATGATGTTAGTGAACCATGTTTACCCAGAATTCAGTAATGAAAATGGCTTTTTGCGTTCAAGGGTATGTAGATAACATAAAAAGAGTAGGTCTGAAATGAACTTTATGAAAACAGAGGATGTTATATCACAACATTACTATCTTTAATGTATTAAGTCATATACTTTTTAATTAGCAAAATAAGTTGCATGTAGTGTATTATTGACATTTTTCCTTTTAAAAAAACTTGAAATGACAGCTCAAAATATCATTTTTAAATAACTGTCAATCACTCATATTAAAATATTGAATACAATATACTACTTGCTACACAGTAAAAATGTAAAGCTTTTTCAGAAGAAATTTGTTAGTATGATTATGATACAATATAAAACATCCATGGTTATTTGTGTATGAATAGCATTGAATTAGACCATTCTTTTTTTTTACAGGCCTGTTGGGTTTTGAAACATTTTTGTGAGTTGAAATTTAAAAATGAGAACAATTTAAGACAAGCTTTAGAACTGACACGTAATGCGTTATGTAGTGATAAAGACTTACCGGTTAGAGTAGAAGCTGCCATAGCCTTACAAATGTTAATAACAGAACAAGAAAAAGGTAAGTAATAACAGGTATTATATACATACCCATGAAATAGTGACAGTCTTCGCACTAACCTACTTGCCCGAAACCCTTGGACAAATAAAACTGGATTCGTACAAGTGAAAATTATGAAAGAATTTGTTTGAATAAATAGAAAATATTTCTAAATTTGGCTTTCGGGCAAATAGGTGAAAAAAATTCTAACAAAAACTGCACTGAGATTTACAAGTGAAAGAAAACAAGTAGTCAAACCTGTCTATAGTGGTCACCTGGGGGAGATTGATAAAATGACCACTATATACAGGTGACCTTTATATGAAGGGTTTTGATTTTTTGACAAAATATTGCACGTTAGTTGTAAATAAACATTTTTCATTACATCTTATGTTTTTAATAATGTTTTACTTGTTATTTCGTTCCTGTCGTAATTTTACTCTGGTTTACATTTATTGTTGATGAAATTATCTCAATATGATATGATTTGAATAAAACATACAAATAAATAAATAAAGATATTTAATAAACAAATGTACAATTTCCGGTAACAGAGTAACACGATGTTGAACCACAGGGACTTGCTCCCGGTGAATAAAAAGATCGACTATCCACATATATACACTAGACAAGGGAGATACAAATGTCGTCGGTAGCCACGCTTCAACTCATTTTATTTCCATTAATACCTTTCATCTCACCGCTAGTCCTCCTTAATTCGTTTAACAAGATGTTTATCTAAGAATTACAACAGCAGTTACCTTGATTAAACCCTACTCGACTTAAAAAAAATAGCTTCATTCACTCCAAATCATCCTTTTCAACATCCGATGATTACCAAAACGAAACTGACGACATTGAACTTACGTTCGGGCTTACTCTGGGTTTTTCTTTCATGTACGATAACTCCAGTTCATTCACATTCAAAATCCCGCTTTAATATATTAAAAGTTTCGCCAACAAATTCCCGCGGTTTTGCAACTGGAGTTATTGTTAAATGGGGACCGCTATATCGAATTAAAATATATAGTAAAATGCAGAGGGAGAGCACGAAAGTGACCGTTATGAGCAGGTGACCGTTAGGACAGGTTTGACTGTATTTGACCTTTGTGGGAAAGTTTTTAAATTTCACTGCAACGTCGTTACAATCACAGAGGTGTCTACTGCTACGGATTTGAGATGCAAAATACGGACTACGGATTTGTTCGCGAAAATACGGTTTCTGTGGCATTTCAAAATTATAATTTCCCACACTTAATTTTCCACGAAGCGCTTGAATACTTGTATATATGAGTCAACGCATAAAACGTTAAAACGATCAAGACTTGGAATGCATTCGGAATACTTCTAATTTATCGTCTGTTTAGCGTCTGAGAAATGTGCTCGCTTGAAAATCCGAAATGAAAAGATGTCGGCAGCCAAAGCTGCAAAGCGGATTCTGGATTTGGGGGTGGAAGATCACAACGTCAATTGTACGCCGCCAAAGAAAAGAAAACAAACACTGCAGAAGTATACAGACTCATATCACGATTTTTGGCCTTGTTTGACGGCATCCAAGCGTGCAATTCTGATTTTTTCGTGCAGTCATTCCGGAAAAATGTTCAGCATGTCAAGATCTACAAAAAAAGTTCACAGTTGAAAATGTCTGACAACTGTGTGAAGAGTTATTCCTCTTGAAATGCATTTTTTGTTGACTTTCACTGCTTTTGATTACTTAAATAATCAAAGGGAAGCAACTCTATTACAAAATGTGAAGTAGCAAAAGCTAAATTTTTAGAATCATTGACATTTATATTTTTTCTTGCAGCAATATTGATAACTTACATTAAGGGGGGAACCCCTGACCCATACCAGTTTACCACTACGATTTCAGCGTAGTTTCTACCACTTTTGACCCCTAAATTACGCTCTACGCCCTCATAAGTTATTTCTATGCCAACAAGTTACAAAACTGGGGAAAAAAATCGCCAGAAAGTACTCTTTGTTTCTTATGGTAGATATCCGAACGCAACACTGAATCTTTGTCGTTTGAGCGGTTTAAAATTACTGTATATCCATGCTCCTTACAAACACTTTGATGATCTAGTAACATGTGTCTGAAAATTAATGGCGGAATGCCAAATGCAAGCAGGGGACTGAGCTTGAAGAAGTCACTGCCATTGATAAGAGAAAGATGTAAACATGAATATACAGAAATTTGGAATTGTCTCAAACCCTCAACAAAGGGGGATACATTTTTACCATGTTCTACTTGTGGCAGACTGACTTTTCATGTCTGGTTAACGAAGTGATAACCGCCATATTTGAAATTTTTCAATGAAGTTGAGAGTAAATGGAAAAATCAGATTTATCGTAAATTGAGGTTTGCAAATATATAGGGATTGTATAATCTTATTTACCAATGAATTATCTTTACATTTAATAATATGTACGATTATTGATCTATTAAGCTGTTTTCAGATATTTTATGTGATAGCCTTACTACTGATAAATTTCAAATAGTCATCTCTAAAAACCCAATATTGGTTATTTGGAATTTTTTTGCATCGTAGTGTACAATTAATATTTTTATTTAATGAGAACTGTACATATATTTATATTATTTCTAAAGTCATTACACTATAGATAAATTTGTTCAGAATAATGATTATAAAAGGAATTAATAGATGTGGTGTTTACATCTACAAGCAAGGGAGATAATCGAATGGGGCAATCATTTCAATGTCTATCGAGTACATGTTAAACTACCCTATCTAATATATAATATTATTCATTTTATAATATTGGTGATAGGAAAACTAACATAACACATACTAAGCTAAGACATAGATGTAGTGGCCTTAATGCCGATTTATATAGAGTAAATTTGAAGAATGATCCACGTTGTGTATGTGGTCATTTATTTGAGGATGCTATTCATTTTTTTCTTGAATGTCCACTTTATCAATACGATAGAACTTCTTTGTTTAAATGTTTTAATAACATTGTTCACATCTCTATAGAATATATACTCTTTGGATGTAATGAAATTAGTGAAGAATTGAATACTTTATTGTTCAAATCAGTGCATAAATTTATTCGACAAACTTGTAGATTTAATAATTAATAATTCCCAACCATGATATTATCTCAACACAATTTGCTAGTTTTTACCCCACCCCCCTTTTTTCTGTTAAATAATAAAACAATATTTAATATGTATACTTAGTTTGACATTATTTTGTTTAATTTACTAATTATAATTGATATAGCCTGTACATTTGCTGTCATTTGATTTGTTTTATTTATGCTATTAATGTATTTGTATGGAGAGGGACTAGTAAGTTGTAAAAACTTGTTCCCAATCCAATTGTATATATATTGACAATAAAATCATTATAAAGTAAATATATAAACTGGATTTGACTGTAAAATTTAAATTATTGATGCATTAACATAATTTTATGTTAAAACGGGTTGCATAAACATGTTGCACTGTTGACAAATTTTCAGTAAGTACCATATGCTTTTAGGCTAGCCAATAAATCCTTACACTTAGACAATACACACAGGTATAAACAAACAATCCTGTTCAACAAGAAGCTGTATGATGTACATTGCAGGAAACGATACCTAATTTTTCAAACTTTTCTTAGTGAGGGGATGCTCTCAAACCCCCTAGCATATTAGACAAAAACTACTCTTAAAAGTAGAAAACTACTCTTAGTCAAGGAAGTAAACTACTATAGGTCAACAGGGGTCAACAGGTCTGCTGCCCAAATTTTTTTTTGGAGAGGGGGTCTGCAATGACGAGGGCTACATTTGTTATTTTTTTACCGGAGTTGTCAAGTTTTATTGACTGATGTTGTTATACCCAGGTGAGCTATACAGGCTCCTGGGAACCTCTAGTTTAAGACCTTACTTGCTCGCACAAAAGTGTAAAATCTATGTTATAAACGGCATAACTAATCTTGCATTCTGAATATAAAAAATAATTCACTTGTTGTAACCAAACAATTACAGTAATTAACTCGTGCTGTAGCACATATTTGTGAATTATTACAGGTTGTTGTTTGCGTTTTTTTCTTTTACGATTACTTGTGATTTATTTTTGATATTCAGAAGGGTAGTTATATCATCCTACAGGGATGATTTTATTCAGTTATTTAACTGATTTCAGCTATTGTCCTGTGAATTTATTTTCCGAAAGTTGCTGGACACGGTCAGAACAGGCAAAAAAAATGACCATTTTTAAAGGGGGTGTAGATTGTTTCAGCTATTTTTCACTGATTTCAGTTATTTTATTTTCAAACCAGGATCCTGGTCATAGGTATTTATTTACTACAGTTGTTGATCTAGTGTTTTACATTGTTAATATTTTGTATTTTTCTATAATCACGTGGTTATAGGAGCAATAACAATGTCACATCAATATCTGGGAATCCAAGGTGTCCATCACTGCTATGCCAGTGGATGCCATTTTGACCCAGAGACAATTGTTTTTTTATTTGAGTTTAATGTAAAGAAAACAAAACAAAAAACTGTAGAACTTACTTTATTTTTAGTTAAAAGTGACTCGCTGGTTGTGTATTCTGTACTTGATATATATTGAGTATAAAACTTCAAGATTATTTATTGCCATTATTTTGGAGTGACCCTGGTCAGATGGACTTACATGTACCACTTAATGTTATGAGTGTGATTCCAAGCAATGTCGAGGTGTCTCTTTACATTTTGTCAGTGACTTGTGGTTACTTCGTGGTTTATTCCAGTTGCCTCAACCAATATAATGGACTGCCACAATACAACTGAAGAACAAATTGTTGAAAGTGGCATTAAACATTCGTAACTGAGCCCTGTATTAATTGAACACGAAATCTGGTTAAAACCTTTGTTTATAATTCCCGAGTATAGCATTAGATTCCATTGAAACAAATTAAGAAATTTGAATATCTTAATTTTTCTTATGTTATATACAAAGGCCAAGTAAGATTGGTGTTTAAGTATCAATTATTTGTTCACATTTTAATTTGAGTAAACGATGCATGCTGTGAGCCTATAATTAACATACTGATTACACACAGTAGTTTGTCAACATCTCTTCTGTTGCCTATTTTGGTGTTTTTGGTATCTTTTCATTACTTTTACCTTTTCTCATTCTGAATTTTTTTTTAAATAAAAGTCAAGACAGTAGAGATGATAACATATGAATCATAGTATTTGTATCAGAGATTTGTCATAATGTTTTGATTTATATTTCAGCCAAACAGTTTATACAGCCTCATATAAAACCTATAGTTTTAGGTAAGTGAAGTAATAATTAGAAGTGACAAGTCAGATCAGAAGACTCTTAATTTCTTGAGATGTGGCTATTGACAATTATATTACCAGATCTTGATGTGGTTATTAGATACGAGAAAGTTGGTTATTGCATTCACAGTCTTATTTTGTATAAACACCCATGTTTATATGATATTTGTTGATGCTAAATAAAACCCTGGGAATCCAAGGTGTCCGTCACTGTTCTACCAGTGGATGCCATTTTGGCCCAGGTATAATTTGTATGATGATCTTTCATGGTCCTTTGATATTTGTTGTTCTGTATTTTCAATGACAAAATGATTAACCTTCCTCCAGCCAGTCTGAACATCTGTATATATACACATGTGTAATTTGTCCAAGTCATATGTATCATGTAAATGATAATAATACATGTATAAAATTACCTTTTTCTAGAAAGTATCATATAAATAGAATTAATGTGAATTTAATTTTTGTAGCCGTATGATGGCCAATTCATTAATAAAAAAAAATTGATGTGAAAATTTTTGCAATTAATAAGTATATGTCTTCATCATTCACTTTTGGGTATCAATTCTATAATAACTAATGTAAACTGATAAATTTCTTTTTTTTTCTTTTAAATTATATATCGGTTTTAAACCACAACATATAAAAAAATGTCTCATCATATATTAAATATTAAGATTAAGGGCCATCATGATTGTGTTCGGATGGTAGTTTTATTTACCTGTGCAATCAGTTCCTATCGCCACTTACATTGTGAGTTTGAATCCTGCTCATGCAAGCTGTACTCGATACAACATTATATGATAAAAATTGTCAGTGACTTGCAGCAAGTCGGTGGTTTTCCCCGGTTTCCTCCACCAATTAAACCGACCCCCACGATATAACTGAAAACCCAAATTACAGAATATTAACATAGTGTTTTAGAACAAATAGAATTTTAAAAATAGATCATTATTTTCAGCAAATGTATTGAAATTGTGTGATATGCATTGACAATTAGTATTTATGTAAATTTCATATTTATATGAAAATCGTCAGTGCTAGATAAAACCCTGGGAATCCAAGGTGTCCGTCACTGTTTTACCAGTGGATGCCATTTTGGTCCAGGCACAAACATTCTTATTGCATGCCCAAAAAAAGTTAGAGATATTTTATTAAAACATGTTATTTGATGTATAATGAAGATTTTAAGATTGATTGTTAATAAGTATGATCTTATCTTGTAGTAATTTTAACAATGATTTTCAAATCAACGAAATATCTGTAAAAGAAAGAAGCTAAAATTGATACTAATATGTGAATCTAGAGAGCGGGGAACAGAGCATTTTATTCATGTGAGACAACAAAAAACAGTATTTCTACCTACTCACTGCTCAAGGTAAACTATTGATATGAAGACTGTTTAATCGTAAATGACAAATGAAGTTAATTTTAATTCCGGAATTTGAAATTTTTCAGAATTATTAAATGTGATACGAGAAACAGAAAGTGATGATTTGACGACGGTGATGCAGAGATTAGTTTGTACATACGTAGAGGAAGTTACCACGTTATCTGTAGAAATGATGTCACATTTGGTAAGTAGCATTTTTTATACTTTTGTAATTTTTAGCTCACATTGCTAAAGGCAATGTGAGCTTTTGCCATCACTTGTCTGTCGTCCATCGTCTTTTCATATTTTAATCTTCTCCTCGGAAACCCCTCAGCCAAATGAACTGAAACTTGGTAGGAAGCATTTATGGAAGGTCCTCTTTAAAGATTGCTCATTTAGTTCCGATCCGTTAACAAACATGGCCGCCATAGGCAATTCTTGTTTCTGATAAGTTGATTTCTAAAAAATCTTCTCCTCTGAAACCGCTTTCCCAAATGAACTGAAACTTGGTAGGAAGCATCCATGGAAGGTTCTCTATAAAGATTGCTCATTTTGTCCAGATCCATTTACAAACATGGCCACCACAGGCAATTCTTGTTTCTGATTGGTCGATTTCTAAAAAATCTTCTACTCTGAAACAGCTTGGTCAAATGGACCGAAACGTGATTGGAAGCATCTATGGGAATTGCTCATTCCGTTTTGATCCGTTGACAAACATGGCCGTCATAGGCAATTCTTTTGTTTCTTATTGGTCGATTTCTTAAACCGCTTGGCCAAATGATATGAAACTTGGTAAGAAGCATCTTTGGAAGGTCCTCTATAGAGATTGCTCATTTCGTTTTGATCCATTAACAAACATGACTGCCACAGGCAATTCTTGTTTTAGATTGGTCGATTTCTAAAAATCTTCCTCTCTGAAAATGCTTTGCCAAAATGAGCTGAAATTTTGGTGGGAAGCACCTATGGAAGGTTCTGTATTAAGTTTCCTTAAAGCAGAATGAAAGGTGAGTGACACATGCTCAGCTCAGTACTGAGCCTCTAGTTCTTTTGGCCATTGTGTTGTCTGTTCTTCTTCAATATACGTATTCTGATTGCTCCTTTGGTATCTTCAAACTCTGCTTATGTCCACACCACTAGGTGTTATGGGGTTGGGGGCATTAAGTCTGTGCATCTGTCCCTCCCACATTAAGTTTTTGCTCAATAAGTTTTCTTTAAGCAAATCATTTAAAATTTTATACACATGGTCAAGAATGGAAAAAGAAAGGGTCAAGTTTGACTTTTACTGCATTTATCATTTTGGAGTTATATCCCTTGATTTGTTGAAAAATATCTGTTTACTTTAGCTTGAAGCGGGGGCATGCATGGCCTTGGGACACATTTGTGTCTTTTTTTTAATTGATTTTTTCGTTTCTACGATTCAAAGATGAAATTATAAAGTGTATCTTAATCCTACATGTATCTTCCTTAATGACTACTCACAGTGAGACCTGCTTATAAAATTTAACGTTTCTGTTTTGCACTGTATCTACATTTATTCTGTGGAATTATTTTCAGGATTGTAGAGTTATTTGTTACAAATATTATCTGTTATCTTTCAGGCACAAACATTTGGTCAAGTGATAGAAGCAGACATATCAGAATCTGAGGAGAAATCAATTACAGCTCTTGGCTTGTTAAATACCATGGAAACCATATTAACTGTGATGGAAGAGCAAAAAGAGGTATTTTATAGGGTCAAAGACTGATAGCAAAAAAACATTACACTGTAGGAACAGTTCAAAAATCCAATCAAAAAGAGGTATTTTATAGGGTCAAAGATTGATAGCAAAAAACATCACGCTGTCAGAACAGGTCAAAAATCCAATCAAAATATTGTATAAACAGAATAAAATTGATGCCTCTAACACACATCTACATGATCACTCACTTTCCTGGCTTGGTACAGACATTTCAATAAAAAGTGGCAGGGTTAAATTAGTTTTATGGGCCCAAATCTCCCCTCTTAGTGACATGATGTGGTCATGCCCAAATCGCCCCTCTTAGTGACATAATGTGGTCATGCCAAAATCTCCCCTCTTAGTGACATGATGTGGTCCTACCCAAATATCCCCTCTTAGTGACATAATGTGGTCATGCCCAAATCTCTCCTCTTAGTGACATGATGTG
>MJUT01017186.1:25358-39812 GCA_002080005.1 Gigantidas platifrons | reverse complement strand
AAATCTCCCCTCTTAGTAACATAATGTGGTCATGCCCAAACCTCCCCTCTTAGTGACATAATGTGGTCATGCCAAAATCTCCCCTCTTAGTAACATAATGTGGTCATGCCCAAATCTCCCCTCTTAGTGACATGATGTGGTCATGCCCAAATTTCCCCTTTTAGTGACATAATGTGTTCCTACCCAAATCTCCCCTCTTAGTGACATGATGTGGTCGTGCCCAAATCTCCCCTCTTAGTGACATAATGTGGTCCTGCCCAAATCTCCCCTCTTAGTGACATAATGTGGTCATGCCAAAATCTCCCCTCTTGGTGACATAATGTGGTCCTACCCAAATCTCCCCTCTTAGTGACATAATGTGGTCCTGCCCAAATCTCCCCTCTTAGTGACATGATGTGGTCATGCCTAAATCTCCCCTCTTAGTAACATAATGTGGTCATGCCCAAACCTCCCCTCTTAGTGACATAATGTGGTCATGCCAAAATCTCCCCTCTTAGTGACATGATGTGGTCCTACCCAAATCTCCCCTCTTAGTGACATAATGTGGTCATGCCCAAATCTCTCCTCTTAGTGACATAATGTGGTCCTGCCCAAATCTCCCCTCTTAGTGACATGATGTGGTCCTACCCAAATCTCCCCTCTTAAGTGACATAATGTGGTCATGCCCAAATCTCCCCTCTTAGTGACATAATGTGGTCCTGCAAGTGTTGTATATTGATGTCCTGTCTTGTGATGAAATTCTCTTGTCTGATAGTACATTGATTAAATTGTCAGACACTCTAATTTTTTTCTGAAGACTAGACATCTTGTATTAAGAACTAGTTATGATAATGGTCATAATCTGGTACCCAATTTTAAACCAAGCATGAAATAGAATTTTAGTATCTAAAATTAAGGAATACTTATAATGTGTGGATTCGTTTAAGAGCAGAACAGGAACATTATGTTTAAATTCTATGTTAAGTGGGATGTCCTTTTGACTTGACAAGTCACATTTGTTTACACTTTACTAGAAAACAGCCTAAATAAGGCAAGCAAAAGCAGTTTCCCTATTTGCATACAAAGACAGCAAACACAATCCAGAATCAATTAGGCATTTCTAGTTTAAGTGTGATACCTCTAGTGTAAATAATTACAAACCCTATAACACAGAGCCAGGGATTACTAGTGACCAGAATTTAAACATTTTTCTGTTTTTAAAGATAAAAAATGAATAAATATTGCACAAAATGTTCAGATATATTACTTTTGTTTTTAAAAACAGATTAAATTAGATCCATTTAGTTATCACAGGATTTTATTGATCAGTTGTTTAACTGATTTCAGCTATTTTCCTATGGAGTAGTGTTTTGAAAGTTGCAAGATATGGTCAGAACAGAAAAATAGACCAATTCAAAAGGGGTATAGATGGTTTCAACTATTTTTCACTTATTTTGTTTTCTAATCGTCCCTGATTTATATTAGTTCATTATGAGTATTAATATTTCTCTAATGTTTGAAGTTTGTGTATGTTTGTATCTTGAGAAAATGGGATAAACTTGTATTGTCTTACAAGTAAAGAATAAACATGTGTTTATTTTAATTACAGATTATGTTACAATTAGAAGGAATAGTTTTGAATGTGATAGGTGTTATAATGCAGAAAGAAATAATGGGTATGTATAGATAAGGCCAGCCTTAAAAATATGTTTGTTTCCCCTTTCTGACCCTAGCCTGAAAGATCTGGGTCGGTAGGTAGGTGAATTATTTTTTTTTATCAAGCATGATTCTGCAGGCAAACAGACACCGATTTCTAGACACCCAATATCTTTGTTTATTGTCATATTATCTGTGCAATTGTAATCAAAGAATGTAATTTATGCTGTCCCTTGTCACAGGCTTGTGGGATCTTGTTGGAAAATTTATCCATTGTCAGAAACTGATATCTTTGTATGTTGGCAACAGTTGGGCCATATCAATGAAAAGATTGAAGAGTGAACAGTTTTTATTTGACTTTCAAGAGAAAACATATTTCTTTTTTTATTATTTTAAGGGGTTTCTTTTGGGAATTGGTTTCCCACTCTGTTTACATGTGTTATAAACAGGTAATACAATTTCACATAACGTAGCTTCAAACTCAGAAATGCTTCTACGAATATTCAGAACAGTCGGGACTCTAGGTTTTTTTAGTAATGATGACTCACGGTACGCTCCGGAAGAGTATTACATAATATGAATCCAATGCCGGAATCGGACACGAAAAAATTCCGGAAATCGCAAAAAAAAAATTAAAAAAACACGGAACGGGCTGTAAAAAAAATTTCAGTTTCGGCGAGTCAGTCGCAAAGGGGAAACAAACAATATTTTAATTTAGGCCAAATATGTTGATGTTAAATACATGATAATCATTAAATTTATAGTTGTGAAATCGGGATATTAATACATTGCTTGTATCCCTACACAACAGAATGTTACATAACAGTTGTAACCTGGTGCATCCAATTTTCTTAGTATAGCAATTATTCATTATTTTGTTTACAAGTGAAAGTACTATGAAAAACAAAGTTAATGCAATTTATTTGGTCAAAATTTGTTAAGTAGTTTCCGAGATATTGAATTTTTAAGGTCCGCTATTCTTGATGATTCTGGACATATTCACTGTAATGTCTTTATGCAAATTTGGCACCGAAAAGGAGATATAGATACAAAATATAGCAGAAAAATTACCATAACTTCAAAAATATGAAAGATAATTTCTTGAAACTTGGCATACCTGGAGGTCATGATGTCTTCTTTGATATAAGGCTATTTTCATTTTTTTTTCTATTTAAACACGTTTCTAGGAGAGTGTTTACCATGGCAACGGATGACAAAAACTGAAATACCACTTCCAAACAGCTTTTTCTTCTTCTCATAAATGTAAATATTAAAATAATAGGACATGTATCTCTTATACAGAGCCTCAAAATTTGTATCCATTAAATTTTCCACCTTTTTTTTACAAATTTAAGAGAAGCTTGGTTACCATAGCAACGGAATAGGAAAAAATGAATATTTCCTTTCATACTGTTTTCTTTCACCAAAAATGATTTTGAATGGGAAATAATTGAATATATGATTTGCATAGTTACAAATGTAGTAATAATGTTAAATTTTCTTCTATTTCTGGATAATTCTAGAAGTTTCCATGGTAACACTATCTCAGAAAAGTGATTTTTTCCCGTAATACAGAAACCATGTATTTTTTGGGGAAAACTCATATCATACATACCACAAATCAAACACATCATATGGGGCCCGGGTGGCTCAATGAGTTAGGTCGCTGGATCTAACAATTCATACAAGCCTATCACCAATACGGCATGGGTTCGTGCCCGGCTTTGTAAATTACAAAAAAGGGTGCACTCGACTGGCAAGTGATAAAGTTTACTAGTTGCTTGCCCATGGTCGGTGGTTCTCTCCGGGTACTCTGCTTCCTCCACCACTAAATGGTACACAGGAATAACTTGTAAGGGAAAAACCTGAACCATTTAACTTGGAAAAGAGGGGGGGGGGGCTATGTTTTTTCTTTAAAAAAATATTGTACACCTATGTTCCCCAACTTCAATTTTTTTTTATTCCCTCCTCGTGAATGTCATTCATAGATGCAACAATTAAGGCAGTTTATAAAGTGGCATAATATAAATATTATGCAAGAAGAATTTAAGTTGAAGAAAGACATGCAGTGTTTTGAATATCTCGAGTACAGACAGTGGACAAAAGTATTCAGACACTTCCAATTCACCTTATATTTCATGTCCGATTTCGATAATCATTTGATCAACAAAAGCAGAAAGATATATGGAGTTTATAGTAGTATGGTAATTTTTAAATAACTTTTTAAACCATATTGATCAAGTCATGATTTAAACACAGACTTAAATAATTTGTCTATAAAAGTACTATCATTGCATTGTGTTTGGAAAGAAATTAATTTAGTTGTGTGTTTAGCTTGTGTATTCTGAAAATGTTTCTCAGTCATAGAAAATTATTTTGAAATTAGGGTAAAACTACATTAAATTCTGAATTCATTGATATAAAAATTATCAAAATCGGACATGAATTAACTTCAAGATATATTTTTGAAAAATTGTTTTATATGAAACATGATAGGGAATATTGAAAGCGTCTGAATACTTTTGTCCACTGTCTGTAGCTCGTAAACAAATTATGTCACGGGCAGTGTGGAAATGTGACAGAATAACAAGTAATCTATCCGATTGTTAGCAAAATCCCGGTTCCGAATTAATATAAAATAATACCTTGATTTTTGTGCTTCAAAGCGTGATCGACCGATCGAAACACGCCATTGATTTTAGTTGCTAATACAACAAATTTTTTAGAGCGTCTTTTGGAGGTCGCGCCTTTATTACAGACAGGAAAAGTCGATATCGCTTTATTTTCGTATCAAATGTAAATTAGATGGTTTGACAGAAAAAGGTCTCCAGATTTTAATGATATAATTTTATTCTCAATATTCCGCCATTAACAATACGCAAAGTTTGTTTAAAACAATTAAATTGAAAATAAAATACGAAACTCCGCGTATATCATCAATAAAGTGGTACGAAAATAAAGCTGAGAAAACGATGATTACTACGATACAAATTTTGTTTTTGTAATCCTCGGGGCGATAATGACAATCATAGGCTGAAGTTTGGTATCGGAGATATTTTTACGGTCAAATTATAACGCCACGATATATATTCGTAAATAACGTCGTGTTCAAACGCTTGCATTTTCGTTTAAAATTTCACGATCGACACTAAAGTTATATCAAATTAAAGAGCAGAAAACGATCTTTCTAATGAGGTAGGTTTCGTCAGAAAAGTAATATGATTAAAACAAGAAAACAGGTTAAAACACAAGGTTAAATCGGCAAAATACCGTAACGTCCACAGTGACGTTGTATTAGTGATGCACCAGGTTAACAGTTGTGTATTTCAGTTGATTATTTATCTCTTGTTGTCAACAGTTGTGTATTTCAGTTGATTATTTATCTCTTGTTGTTAACAGTTGTGTATTTCAGTTGATTATTTATCTCTTGTTGGTAGGTAACAAATATTGTTATGGAATTTTGTGATAAAACTTCACTGGATTATATTTGTTGTCTAACTTAAGGAATGCCACAATGTCAAAACTTATATTATAACGAAGTGTTTGAAGAAACATTACTTTTGTTTAAGAGCTTTAAACTGCAGAGGTTATGTTGTGGTTACCTGAAGTACTTTGTGTATACTGACTTCAATAAATGAATGGGTTAAATTGGAGAAAAAGATCAATTACATACTTGCAGTTGAGCAAAACATTGACTGTGTGTCTTTATTCCCACATGTTATGTTTTCCCATCATGTTGTTAATATTTTTTCAGATTGCAATGACAATATATGAACATGAATGCCAACAACACTTTTCATGTTTTCCTGCTGTCGGAAGTTTATTTGTATTATATTCCTGCTGTCGGAAGTTTATTTGTATTATATTCCTGCTGTCAGAAGTTTATTTGTATTATATTCCTGCTGTTGGAAGTTTATTTGTATTATAAATTTCCACCCACATGCACACGATTAAGAAAACCACTTGGTAAATATTTGCACCATAGAAGCTCATCTAGACATAAATTGTCTTGAGGGGTCCACAAAGGTGCCAGATAAATTCTGATATTTTCAAAGTGTTGCTATGCATCTTGTTAGTGATATCCAGGAATATCAGACATAATAAGTTACTGTGTCATCACCTGTGAAAGATGATACATTTTCTTCTATTTTTAGGGTATTTAACTAATTGGTTAAATTTTCTTAATATTTTTAATCACTACTGTGGATACATTTCTTGATGGGAATTCTTGCCAATGTCCTATCTACAGTCATTAACAACAGAATTCTACAACACAAGCCTATTTTTGACATTTTGGTCATAGGAAAAACCGATTTTCCTTTTGCTACCAGTGGATTACGACATTTCTCCACTCTAAATAAATATATTATCAAGTTTTAAATCTCTAGTGGAGAAATATTGTATCCACTGGTAGCTAAGGAGAGTTGATATATCTATGATTTAATACATTTATGTACTGCATATTGTAATAAAATGGATGGATAATTAAATAATTGTGTATACAGTCAGATATTATCAAAGAGATTTATTTTATTACATGATTTATTTTTACTACAGATTTTTATGAAGAAATGTTATCATTGGTGTACAGTTTAACCAGTTCTCATGTGTCAGTACACCTGTGGCAGGTGTTCCAAATGATGTATACCATGTTTCAAAAGGATGGTATTGACTATTTCACAGGTATTGTAAAGTAAAAACAACCTTTTCATAGCATGATCAGAGTATTAGTTCAATGATTTGATGTGAGGGGTAGTTGTTCAGTAGTTGGTTTAATTGTTGACCATCACTTTAAACATTCTGTTCATAACACCATTAATCCAGTCTGGTGATGAAGAATTATTAATTTCTGATTACTTTATGATTAATCAGTCAATCACTCTAATTTTTTCCTGAAGACTGGAATTATTGGCTTGTAATGGTATTGTGACATAGGCATCGTAAATCTTGGGATATACTGTGGGAATTATATGAATAATTGGCCTGTAATGGTATTCTGACATAGACATCGTAAATCTTGGGATGTACCATGGGAATTGTATGAATTATTGGCCTGTAATGGTATTCTGACATAGACATCATAAATGAGTATATCTTGGGATGTATCGTGGGAATTGTATGAATTATTGGCCAGTAACTGTTTTCTGACATAGACATCGTAAATGAGTATATCTTGGGATGTACCGTGGGAATTGTATGAATTATTGGCCTGTAATGGTATTCTGACATAGACAAAGAAAATCTTGAGATATACCGTAGGAATTGGATTACATGTAGAAAAAGGTTCAGCCCCGCGCCATAGTCGCATTACCCGACGAAATGGCGCATTTCAACATAAAAACTCTGCGTCATACGCACGCATTCGTTTTCTGATGAAGTCAGACGTACATACAGCCGAACCGTTCTGTCAAGACTGCACGGACATAGTCCCATTGAAAAAAAATTAATCCCAATCACTGTATCTAATTTATAATTTAGTTTTTATTTCAAAATGATCTGTGAAAGTTCAACTGCAAATCAACATCGATATCTGGTACCTAGTGTACATACAATTTTATACCTTTACATATGGAATTCAGGCTTAAATAAATCGTAAACCAGTTTCAAAAACTGATATATCTGATAACCCCAAAGTACAACAACGAGCAACAACGGACTTATAACACTTACAACGGGAAATGGGAATTTTCATGCATTGCACAGTGTTTATCAGACATATCAGATGGATTTTTTTTGTCCAGATCAAGGTTTAAGCCAAGAATTAAAAAAAAAGTGTTAAGTTCAAGCTCATATGTCCTTCATCATATTCATTCAAACAGAAGGGTGTGAGTTGTCAGATAGTTTATATATCTCCTCCACCCATGTATTAAAGTTTGTTAAATGTTTTTATTCTACATTATTTTTCACACTGGATTTTGGTGCATAGTTCTGTCATTATGGCCCATTCATATAAAAAATGTCCCATTGACAAGGAAGGAAAGGGGGCCATAGTCCCATTGAAATTTGTTTAATCCCAATCACTGAAGGTTTGAAGAAATAAATCTTGAGCAAGGTTAGGTTGGTATTGTCATCACTTTCAGTAATTTTTCAACTGGATTACGAAAGTTAATGGAGAAGTTAACCCTGGGCAGTTATAATGAGCTGATTGGTGAAATCTCTGTTTATAGGCAAACTGAATTGCTAAGTGGCTACATAATTAATAGACCAACTTTAATATCAGTTTATTATAAAATTAAGTAATATTTCTTAAAAAAAAAAAAAAAAAAAAGTTTAAAGATACCAAAGGGGTAATGAGAATTCGCAAATTGAAGAATAGACAACACAACGGCCAAAATAGAAAGAACAAAAAGACAAACAATGAGCTATAAAACACTACACAGAAAACTAAAGATCAAGCAACACAAACCCCAGTAAAAGTTGGGAATGGACTCGTGTGCTCCATAATGGTGAGTAGTTCCTGCTTCATTAGTGACACCACTCGTGTGCTCCATAATGGTGAGTAGTTCCTGCTTCATTAGTGACACCACTCGTGTTCTCCAGAATGGTGAGTAGTTCCTGCTTCATTAGTGACACCACTCGTGTGCTCCAGAATGGTGAGTAGTTCCTGCTTCATTAGTGACACCACTCGTGTGCTCCAGAATGGTGAGTAGTTCCTGCTTCATTAGTGACACCAATAGTAATTCTCTTGTTACAAACTTTGATATGTCATGAATGAGGAAAGTATCAGCTTTTTCTTAAAATTTGAAAATTAATTTATTTTAATTTTATCAAGATTAAATATTGTGTAAAGATTCTTGAAAATACTATAAAATTGATGGTTTATGAAAATCAAGTCTTGTGATGAAAATTAGATATTGATGATAGTTACGTGATTAAACTGTCAGACACTCTAATTTTTTTCTGAAGACTAAGATACACTAAAAATGTAATACATACATATCTACAGTTCTTTTCTTTAACCGCATTGGTGCTGTAATGGTAAGCGTGTTCGCCTCGAGTGCAGTAGATCGTGGGTTCATCGGTGCTGTAATGGTTAGCGTGTTTGCCTCGAGTGCAGTAGATCGTGGGTTCATCGGTGCTGTAATGGTAAGCGTGTTCGCCTCGAGTGCAGTAGATCGTGGGTTCATCGGTGCTGTAATGGTTAGCGTGTTCGCCTCGAGTGCAGTAGATCGTGGGTTCATCGGTGCTGTAATGGTAAGCGTGTTCGCCTCGAGTGCAGTAGATCGTGGGTTCATTGGTGCTGTAATGGTAAGCGTGTTCGCCTCGAGTGCAGTAGATCGTGGGTTCATCGGTGGTGTAATGGTTAGCGTGTTCGCCTCGAGTGCAGTAGATCGTGGGTTCATCGGTGCTGTAATAGTAAGCGTGTTCGTCTCGAGTGCAGTAGATCGTGGGTTCATCGGTGCTGTAATGGTAAGCGTGTTAGCCTCGAGTGCAGTAGATCGTGGGTTCATCGGTGCTGTAATGGTAAGCGTGTTCGCCTCGAGTGCAGTAGATCGTGGGTTCGAGCTCAGATCGGCTCAAACCAAAGACTATAAATTTGGTATTTGTTGATTCTCCGCTAGGCACGCAGCATTAAGGAGAAAGAGCAAAGACTGGTTGGCTCGGAAGCAGGATAATGTGTCCGAGTGGGGCGACATGTCTAACCGCAAAATGTTGTGAGCACTATAAAAATCCAGCTAAGCATGTTGGTCTAATAGTAGTACAAAGCGGACCTCATCATCATTTCATTGAAAATTAACTTGTTCACGCCATGATATAGCTTAAAAATTGCAGAGTTGGTGTTAAATCAATCACTCACTCTATAGGTGGGTAAGGTCATTGACTTCTGACCTCAAGTTCAACACCACTGACGTAGGTTGTTGCCATGATCCCGACCTGAAAGGTTAAGGTTTCCTAAGAACTACTTGAGGCCTGGGGATTTCACCTGATAATTGTAGCTATAATCAAAATTTTAGTTTTAAAGGTGTGGTATATTATGTCAAACTAACCTGAGTTATAGATAATGGAAAAATCATATTAATAAATTGAAAAACAAAAATACCACATTGTCCGAATAGTTCCAAAATCAAACTGGAAAATTAAAGAAACAGAGGCAAAATAGATAAGACAGATAAGACAGCTGACTTTCCTTGCTTGGGACAGGCACTTCAATATAAACAGTGGGAGGGTTAAACTAGTTTTATTGGTCAAACCTAACCTGTAAATTAAAATATCTTTGGAATGAAGGTAATATATTGTTGACACTAGATTTATGTCATTTATTTCCAGAAATGATGCCAGCACTTCATAATTATATTACTGTAGATACACCAGCTTTTCTGGCTAACCCAGAACATGTACAGATTATATATGATATGTGTAAAACTGTAAGTAAACCATTAACTTGGGTAATTTCTGTATTACCACAACTTTAAATATGGAGGATGTAATTTTGGGAATGTTGCATGTTGGGATATATAAATAGGACCCCGTTTCTCCACTGGAATCCTAGCTCCTCCTGAAGTGGGGCATCAGCTGATTCTACGGGCCAAGTTAAAGACACAACTGACAATTAGGACATAACGTAAATGATTGCCTCTTGCTTGAAGAATTTGTTATTCTTATCATGTAAAAGACAAGTTGCTGCTGTTCCTACTGAACAAAAGATTGTTAGCAGTGTGAACATTTTCCTACCTGTCCATTGTGTCTAATGTTTCTGTGTCAATTTAAATTTCTATACTTAGGCCAATCACGGTGCCACTTTTTACCTACTTGATTTATTTTTTGTGTTAACATACTCTTGTCATGAATATACTATAGCTGAATCACTGAACTTGATATGAAACCAAAAAGAACAATGATTCAATCTAATATAAACACAGACAATTGAGAACACTTGAGTATCATCTAGAGAGAAATGAAAGATTTTCATCCTTTTTTCAGTACAATATTTGGAAATAAATTGTGTCAAACTCGGTCCAATGGAAAAGGAAGATATTTGGTAACTAAATTCTGGGTTTGCTCTTTTTCATTTCTGTCTAGATATCTCACAGGAAATTATTATACCCCCGCTCGATGAGAGTCGGGGGGTATATAAGGATCCTCATGTCCATCCGTCACACTTTTGGTTTCCGGATGATAATTAAAGTACCGCTCAACCAAATCTTTTCAAACTTTAAAACAATGCTGTGAGCCATTAAATACAGGTCAAGTTCGATTACGGTGTATTTCACATTTACCATTCCTGAGTTATGGCTCTTTTTCTCTTAGAAAATAGGGACTTTTTAGGTTTCCGGATGATATTTAAAGTATGGCTCAACCAAATCTTTTCAAACTTTAAAACAATGCTGTGGACCATTAAATACAGGTCAAGTTCGATTACGGTGTATTTCACATTTACCGTTCCTGAGTTATGGCCCTTTTTCTCTTAGAAAATAGGGACTTTTTAGGTTTCCGGATGATAATTAAAGTACTGCTCAACCAAATCTTTTCAAACTTTAAAACAATGCTGTGGACCATTAAATACAGGTCAAGTTCGATTACGGTGTATTTCACATCTACCTTTCCTGAGTTATGGCCCTTTTTCTCTGAGAAAATAGGGACTTTTTAGGTTTCCGGATGATAATTAAAGTACTGCTCAACCAAATCTTTTCAAACTTTAAAACAATGCTGTGGACCATTAAATACAGGTTAAGTTCGATTACGGTGTATTTCACATTTACCGTTCATGAGTTGTGGCCCTTTTTCTCGTAGAAAATAGGGACTTTTTAGGTTTCCGGATGATAATTAAAGTACCGCTCGACCAAATCTTTTCAAACTTTACCACAATGCTGTGGACTATTAGATACAGGTTAAATTCGATTACGGTGTTTTTCACATTTACCGTTCCTGAGTTATGGCCCTTATTCTTGTAGAAAATAGGGACTTTTTAGGTTTCCGGATGATATTTAAAGTATAGCTCAACCAAATCTTTTTCAAACTTTAACACAATGCTGTGGACCACTAAATACAGGTTAAGTTTGATTACGGTATATTTCACATTTACCGTTCCTGAGTTATGGCCCTTTTTCTCATAGAAAATAGGGACTTTCTAGGCTTCCAGATGGTATTTAAGGTACGACTCAACCAAATCTTTTCAAACTTTAGCACAATGTGATGTACCATAAGATGCAGATTAAGTTCGATTATGGTGAAATTGACATTTACCGTTCATGAATTATGGCCCTTTTTCTCTTAGAAGTTAGGGACTTTAAAAGTTTGAAATGCGGGGGTATCTGTGATCACCAGATCAACTTTCTCTAGTTATATTATAGGTGATGTCAGGAGACATTGGTGAAGATGCTGAATGTCATGTAAGGGGTTTGCTCTTTTTTCATGTCTGATATCTTACATATAATTGTTATAGGTGATGTCAGGAGACATCGGTGAAGATGCTGAATGTCATGCTGCCAAGTTGTTAGAAGTTATTATACTTCAGTGTCCAGGACGAGTTGATCATGTAAGTCTTGTTATGTAAAGATGTCGATATTTCATCAAGATTATCATAGGTCAGTTAATTATACAGTGAAATGTGTCTAATCCATACTCTATAAGAACTTTATTATCATAGGTCAGTTAATTATACAGTGAAACTTGTCTAATCCATACTCTATAAGAACTGTATTAAAGTTAATATGTAACCTGTATAAACTGAACACCTGTCTATTCTGAACACAACTTGTATTAGAAAGATTTCACTGTGTCTGACCTGCATCGGTGGTGTAATGTTTTATTGTTTAGCATGCTCGTGAGTGTGGTAGATAACAGGTCAAACCAAACACTATAAATTTTGTATTTGTTGCTTCCCCACTAAGCAGTTGGCATCAAGAAGAAAGAGCAAAGACTTGTTGTCTCTGAATCAGGATAATGTGTAGCAGTGGAATGACGTGTGTACCCGAGGACTGTTGTTTTAGTGGGCTAGGAATATAAAAATCCAGCCAAGCATGTTGGTCTAGCACAAAGCAGATATCACTAACATCTCATCAAAAGTAACTTGTTCTTGCCATGATATAGGTAGAAAATTGCTCATAACAATTACTCACTTACTTCACTGTATCTGCCAGCTCTCTTCTCTCCCCCCCCCCAATGAGTTTAGTAGTCATAATATAGCTGGAATTGACAATGAATACCAATAACCCTTAAAACTATACCATATATAACCAGTATCATATGAGAAACTCGGTTGTTCAAATCAAACTTATAGTTCATCAAAAGTCTTATAACAGTGAACATAGGCAATTTTCAATGCCTTTTAAACTTCTGAAGGAAAACGTAAGAGTTGATTATATTGGATATTTCATCCACATATTTGATGGTCTTTTTGAAATAATAATATTTTGATCATGTAAACAAAAATTGTATTTTAAATTGTGACTTTTATTTGATTTTCAGGTAATTCCCTCATTTGTAGAATTAGCATTACAAAGACTTACACGTGAAGTTTCAACGTCAGAATTACGGACTATGTGTTTACAAGTTGTCATAGCTGCCCTATATTATAATTTACCGTTTTTGATGGACACTTTAACCAAATTACAAATTCCTAATGTCAATGGATCTCTCTTAGCTCAGTTTTTAAAGTCGTGGTTTCATGATGTGGATTGTTTTGTAGGGTAAGTTTTGTAGTTTTACAGAAACATTTTTATCCTTTCTATGTATTAGTCATGCTATTCTGAGCCAGCACATGTCAGTGGTCTTTTAAGTTCAGCTAAACAGACAAAAATTATTCACAGTTTTCAAGTTAACACAAACTTACATATTGTAAGTTTTAGTCATTGTTAATAGCTTGTTTCCAAACTATCTTCATATCTAAACTTAGTCACACTCTGTTTTAAAAATACTTGAATTGACATAAACATTTCTTTATAACGAGAGAGTTAATAATAATTTATGTTGGACAATGATGTGAGAATAGTGATATTATAAAATGTGATGTGACATACTACACTAGAGCTATTCCATTTAAACATGACTTTCCACCCAAGGATGGCAGTTTTAAAACAGCTTTATATATGGCTGGTTGTTCAATAATCTGCATTGTAACAAACATAATTACCACATCAGTGATGTACATTTTGTAGTAGCATGCTTGCCACTAGTGTGGTAGATCATGGGACATAGTTCTGTTCAGGTCAAACCAAAAATTATAAAATTGGAATTTGCTGCTTTTCTGCTAAACATAATTTGTTACACCAACAAATATACATGTAGAAATATTTAATGTTCTGTAGAAGTCGTTCAAAATCATCTATCTATCTTCCTTGTATATTAAGATGAAATAGCCATAGCTCTAATATGAATATCACGCCACAATATAGCTGAAATACTGCTAACGTTGGCTTTAAACACCAACCAATCAATCAATCATTAATATAAATATGTTTTATTTTAAACAGTTTACATGACAGAAAAATAACAGTGTTAGGATTATGTTCCTTAGTAAATTTAATCAGTAACAATAGACCTAATGAAGTATCAGAGGTTGCTACACAGATCATGCCTGCCTTGTTACTTCTGTTTTCTGGTTTGAAGAGAGCCTATGCTGCCAAGGCTAAGGAAGATGAAGACAGCAGTGATGAAGAGGATGAAGACGATGAGGAAGAAAAAGATGAAAATGGTAGTGTTATATTTACTTAAAAGTACAGTCAAATCTTCCCATGCGGTCAGCTATAGGAAAAGGTCACCTTTATTAAGTAGTCACCTGTAGGAAAAGGTCACCTTTATTAAGTAGTCAGCTATAGGAAAAGGTCACCTTTATTAAGTAGTCAGCTATAGGAAAAGGTCACCTTTATTAAGTAGTCA
>MJUT01017186.1:10824-24362 GCA_002080005.1 Gigantidas platifrons | reverse complement strand
GTCAGCTGTAGGAAAAGGTCACCTTTATTAAGTAGTCACCTGTAGGAAAAGGTCACCTTTATTAAGTAGTCACCTGTAGGTAAAGGTCACCTTTATTAAGTAGTCACCTGTAGGAAAAGGTCATCTTTATTAAGTAGTCACCTGTAGGAAAAGGTCACCTTTATTAAATAGTCACCTGTAGGAAAAAGTCACCTTTATTAAGTAGTCACCTTTTTCTTGCCCTGTCATAGAAAAATTCATATAAATTGAACCTCTTAATACAGGTTTGTGTTTATCAGGGATACAGTACCTATTAAATTGTATCATTGATTGTGAGAGCTATTCTATTAAAACATAGGTTAGGATTATAGTGTTTAAAGCCACTTTCAACAATATTGCAGTTTTATTGGTGGAGGTAACCAGAGAAAACCATTGACCTGTCGTAAGACACTGACAAACTATCACATAATGTTTAATCAAGTATTGTGGTGATAGGCACTTATTGCTTACATAGTTGTAAATCCAATTACCATACGATCACGATGGCTCCTACTATTTAAAATAGACTCCATTAGAAACATCATATTCTATGGTTAATGGAAATGTTTGTAGGAGTGTTCCCTTATTTTTATCTCCCTACTCAGCCATGGAAAAAAGGGGGAGATGTAGCAAAAGGCTCCATTTGACCATCACACTTTCTTGTTTACATGATAATTTATGTAAATATGATTTGATTTCAATTTTTTTAAGGCTGCAAATATAAATATCTTGGATGAGTTCACAGTCCTCTAAATAATAAATTTAATTTCTGGTCTGAACCAGATTCTTGAATTTATTTTATATATAATCTACATAAAGACCAAAAAATTAACTGCTCTGAACAAAGTTTTACTGGTCTGAGGTCGGAGGACCAGTGCATCGCGAGGACGGAGTTCATAGATGGAAGAGATAGGATTTTGAAAATTTAGCCTTGTAGTATATTTTATTGTTGATGATGATCAATTTAGCAACTTGTTTTAGAAATAAGGTCAGATTTGTAATTAATGACAATTAAGGATTGATCGCAATTTTTGTTCAGTTCATGAAGAAATAACCTCAATCAGGTTATACACACAGTGTAACCCGCGTAGCTACAGTGTGTACAACCTGATTGAGGTTATTTCTTCATGAACCGAACAAAAATGCGATCAATCATTTATAAATTAATTCAAACTTTTTTTGTTATGATTTTGAAAAATATATTAATTTTTTTCAAAATAAGGCAAATAATCGGAAATAAATTTAAATAACTCCAATGGTGCCTAATTTAAAGAAAATCACCTGATGACGACAGCATTCGACGCCATGAGAACGATGTCTATTTTCAGATTCAGTACATATACAAATAACCTCAACTTTTTAAACCAATCAAAACACATATAAAATGACATGTGACTAAGATTAATTTATTTTAACTTGTTCTTGTTCTTCAGAATTGGCCAGTGATGAGGATGAGGTTGATGAAGATGGTGCACAATATTTAGATAAATTGGAAAAATCTGTAAGTATTTTGTTGTGAAAGATTACTGTGTGACTTGTCATGATAAAGATGTTTACCCTACTTCTTTTCACCTACTTGCCCAAAAGCCAAATTTAGAGAGAGAAAAATATATTTATTCATACAAATTCTTACATCATTTTTACTTGTCCGAATTCAGTTTTACTTGTCCCGGACTTCGGGCAAGTGGGTTATCCCGAAGAATAAGTATTTTGTTGTGAAAGATTACACGTACATTATTGTATGACAAAAATCTTGTTTTCTCCTATTCTTAGTGTTGAACAAGTTGGTTAAATATTCATAATATTTTACTGTGGTTAAAATTCTGCATGAGCAGTCTTGCCAATATCCTTTCTACAATGGTAATTTACAACTTTAGAATAGTTTTGGTGATAGGAAAAACAGCTTCTCATTCTGTTACCAGTGGATTGTGATATATCTCCACTCTTGATAGGTAATTTTTCACATTGTAAAGCTCAAATTGAAAAATATGGTAATCTACTTGTAGGAGAAGGAGAATCTTCAACACCACTATCAAAAATAGTTCAGTTATATCAGATTTATTGGTGAAGAAAATCGGCAAGAAACGTTCACCTTCTGTTGTTACAATGAGTTGTACCAGAAAACCTCACCACCGTCCAAGTCCCCCCGATGTTAGATTCTATATATCTTTAGTCTTGTCTTTCCATGAAGACAGAACAGTAAATCTGTATTGATAAATATTTTCAGGTAAATGAAGACGATGATAGTGACAATGAATATTCAGATGATGGCATGGAGGAGACGGCATTAGAAAGTTACCAGACACCGTTAGATGAAGATAATTGTCCAGTTGATGAGTATCAGATCTTTAAAAATGTTTTAGAAAGTGAGTATAGAATCTAGGGCTTGTCATAATAATCCCCCCACGATAGCGGTGAGGGATATAGTAATAGCGGCTGTCCGTCACACTTTCTTGTTTACGCGATAACTTGAGTAAACATGGATAGATTTTAATAATTTTTTGCATGTGGCTTGTAAATATCATTATCTTGGATGGGTTCTAACATGGAAATATTTGAAGCAAGGGTTTTGGGGGGAAATCTTAGTTTTTGGTTGAAAAATGACCAATTTTGAGAATTGTGTCTTGTTTACGCGATAACTTAGTAAACATGGATAGATTTGAATAATTTTTTGCATGTGGCTTGTATGTTATACATTAAGACTGCAAAGATGCTTTCTATAAATATATAAAGCTAAATATTATGCAAGTGTGGGGGGGATGTGTCACGCTAGGCGGTTCTTTTATTTATATATTGTTCAAATTGGTTTCATGATGTACTTCAGTCAATAGGGGCCGTCAAGTCGTGATTGCATGGTAGTTGGACCTTTGTAATCAGTACCACTGACGTGAGTTCGAATCCCACTCGGCCGATACAACATTATGTGATCAAGTTTGTCAATGACGTACGACAGGTCTATGGTTTTCTCCACAATAAAACTGACCACCACGATGTAACTGAAATATTGTTGAAAGTGGCATTAAACACCATAAACCAAACCAAACCTAAAGTTTGTATATAATTAATCCTTCATTTCAGACAGGAATTCCTATTAAGATTCACGTATTGTTATGGTAGTTTGATGGAACAATTTTTTAAAGAGATATTGTCCTTTTTCACTTACAATATTTCATTTAAAAAAAAATTGTACATGCACTCGGTCCTACATATATTATTTCAATTCCTCAAAATTGTGGATGCTTGCTGATAAGCGCATCAGGATTTGCATATCATTACGGCAGTTTAATTGGATATTTTTTTTGTCATTTCCATCATGTTTAAAATCAATATGTTGAATTAAATGTGATTCCTAATCAGAATAATCTGAATCATGATCAATGTTCTATCACTAGAGCACTGATGAATACAAAAATAAAAAGTTCCATGCCACTGCTGGTGTTTTATTCAAACATTTACATTAATAGTAATAAAAAAACATTTTGAGGACTTTATATTTATAAAAATGTTCTGTTGACAAAAATGTTTACATGTGTAAATGTAATTTATAGGTATCCAAACATCAGATCCTGTCTGGTATCAAGCTTTGATGACCCCATTGACCCCAGAACAAACAAAAGAATTAGAGGATGTTTTCAAGTTGGCAGAGCAAAGACGAGCTGCAGCAGGTAAGGGAGAGAACTCTTTATTTTGATGTGTAATTATATAAAGAAAATATGAATTGTTCAGTATAATAAACGAGTAGTTAACATGGAAGCTATCATTATTACATTAGTACACAATATTCTTATATCTGTATTTAAATTCACCAGTGGTGCTCAACCTCAAAACAGTTCTAAAACCAAATTTAAATACCAACCACAAGTACTGACAAACCAAGCTAATGTTGCTGACAAAAAAATAATGATCAGATATTATGAAGGGCCTCTGATGAAGTGGTACCACTTAATTATACAATTTTTGATAAAGATGGGTAGTTAGTATGGAAAGCAGATTTCTCTGGTTGGTTTGAATTTTTCTAGCTATACCAGTTCTGATGCCAACTCTTCCTCCATCTTAATATGTAGATATCGAGAGGCCAAATAAAATCGAGCAATGAAAAACAGTAATGCCCTTTGTAAAAAAAAGTTGAGTTGTGTGTTTATGGGACAGTTTAACTGTACAAATTTGTTTCTGATTTGACAAACTACTGTTGAAGTTTCTCTCTGACAAACCAAATCAAGTTTAGTTATCATTTTATAAGATTGCTTTTCTTGAGCTTACAGTCATTTAAAACACATGTTGATTACAATAGATAATATATATATTTTTCATTACATTTTAGAATCAAAACGGATAGAAGATGCAGGAGGCTATGTGTTTCAGAATACGTCAGTTCCACAAGATTTCAACTTTGGAACGTAACGCCTTTCACCATTCCCCGTGTGACTGCTTATGGCTTCGTTGAGACGCAAGATAATCATCACCACCTTATTTGGACTCGCTGTCCATTGGGTCATACTGTCAATAATATAAACCATATACTGTATTTTGTAACCATTATATGAAATTGACATAAAATATGAACGAGAGCAAATGACATTTGTAGTCTGGTCAGCATGCGGTCAATGTCATACAGATTTGTTCTACCTTGACAAATGCTATCAAATTTGTTAGATATGATAATATCGTTCCTTAGTATGTTCAAATTATAAATTGGCAAAAAAAGGGAGTACAGTTGTCTAGTTGTTAAGACAACAGATCATTATTTGAAAAAACACTTATCTTTTCAATGATGTGATATGTCTTCAAGTCCAGCTCTCTGTGAACTTTTGCTTGGCTTGTTTTTGGAGTTAGTTGTTTTGGTGGTATTCTACAGAAACAGCTTTGTTTCCTCCACCAATGGTGGCAACCACAATATTGTTGAAAATAGCAGAATGCAGTACAAAAAATTTACACAAAATTTATGTAATGATATATTGAATGTTTTTGCTTTTGATAGTTTAAAATTAAATTTTAAATACAATGGTTATCTACCATAGACAGACTTGAAAATTTACTTGTTACAAAAAAGTAAATAAATTGCCAAGATTTATATTATGTACCAGGGGCTAAACTAGCATTTTTGCTGCAATTGTCAGGTGGACTCCCTAAAATAACAATGCTAGTAACACTGCAAACATTTTGAGGCACAGAGACTAACGTTGCACACGAAATATTCAAAATTTCAGTAGCCATGGGCCCAGGTCAAATGTTAGTAGTGAGCTGCTGTATCCCTGTTTCCTTATTTACATGTAAAACTGGATTTATTTATTTTTTCTTAGTTGAAAGTGCTACTCTTACTAATGAAACTTGTATGCTGAAATAAATATTTGTTGTTTTAATTCATGATGTAGAAAAGCATGTTTAACAGCTTTTTAAGTTATTGTCTTAATCTAGTCAAATTGTTTGAAAACAAATTATTTAAAAAATAACAATACAACATAACACATTAAGATGGATAATGAAAATTTGTTGTTGAAATCTTTACTATTGAATGTGAAATGTTAAAGGTTGTTTAATTTTTTGCCAAGTTGTGCATATTTGGAATTGGTTGTTGATATGAGGAAGAGCAGATATCCTCCACAATTAGTTTCAAGACTTTATCATTAGTATCTGACATTATAATCTTCAGTTAACTAGGTCAGATTGTATCCTTTGGAGAGAAGAAGACCCATATTGTTTTTTGAGTCAGTGTGTCCAGTCCACTTAATTTAAGTACCTTACATTGGAACTTTAATTAAGCTTGACCAGTGGGGGAGAAGAAGAGTATTGATTTTGTTGGGAACCAACCATAGGTCAAAGGTTACTGTTACTAAATTTGATAGTTTTCATCTTCCTTTGCAATCTGTACATTTTTTTTTATGTATTTTCTGTACTTAAGAACTACCAAATTATTTGTGCCTTGTGGATAAATATATTGTATGTGTAACATTAGTAATTCATCAATTGAATATCCTATCCTAAATGTTACTACTGTTAAACCTGTATTAAGAAGTCACCTTTGGGACAAAGAAAAAGTGACCTTATAAGACAAACAACCTCTTAAAGGAGGTTCAGATCATATGAAATTTGTATGACAGGACAAGAAAAGGTGACCTTTAACACAGGTGACTGCTTAATAGAGGTGATCACATGGGCAGGTTTGACTGTCCCTCATATGATGGTTTTACATCACATAATAAAAGCATAACATCATTTTAAATCAAATTATGTAATATTCTGTTTTGTTTTTTTTTTACTTTTTGTGTTGTCTAGTTTAGAGGCTTCATTACAACACCAGATTCTATACTCTAAAATCTTACTTTCTAATACTTTATCAAACATATTTATTTTGGTCAAATGATGAGCAATATTAAACTTGGTATTGCCATTCAAGATCTATTAATCCAGATCAGATTACAAGTTTATTTTATCTTTAATTTCAATGCATATAAATATATTTAAATGAGATTATAATATGGTAGGGAAGGAAGGAAGTTATATATTTTTACTAATAACCAATATAGGTATTGTATTGCCTGCTATTTGATTTAAACAAAACCAATAATGGGCCACAAACCAATATGACAACAAAGTTATCTATAGGTAAGTGTCACCCTCCCTATCACACCAGCCTAGTTATACAACATGAACCATATATAAAGTAACACTTCAGTATATCAAGAAACCCCAATTCTAGATTATGGGAGTAAAATATGTTGTAAAAACAGTTAGAACCGCTGGCACCCACTGTGATCTGTATACACAATACATGTCAATTATAACGTGTAGATCAAACCAGCCCTTTAATCTATTTATAGTTTAAGAATACTTGTTTGTTACACACAAAGATGTTTGTATGCATGTCATTGGTTATTTCATTTACATGTTAATTTCCTTTTCTCTTCTTTTGCAATCGGTTGAATTAGAATCATCTTAAATTACTCACAATCCATATTTTGAGAGGGTAAATGATTATTTATGGTATAACCAGTTTGACTATATTAGTTATCTGGTCTATAAGTTATAGTGCAAGTGCTAATTTTATATATGATTATTGTTTGTAAAAGGTGTGGCTGCTATATGAATGTAAACAATGGTTTTTTTTGTTTTTTTTTTATTAAAGTTGTCTGAATGATATGTATTGGTGCTGCTAGAGATTTATGTACTGTGTTTTACAATGAAACCTTATTTGTGTCTACGTCTATTTTATGATCAGTTCAGTTTATTACTATTGGTTAGGGACTTTCAATTTCATTTTGACTTGAGGGAGAATGTTGGTCATTTAAGGTGACCAATCAGAGAGCATGCTGGTCTAGTGATTGTGGTTTTTAATCATCTTTTAATGCCAGCTAACCTAGAGGTGTGTTTGACTTGTTCATAGTGTAAAATGTACCAGCTCGCCTAAAGGTGTACTTGACTTAGCTTGTCGAAAGGTGTACTTGATTGTCTCTTCAGTTGACCAGTTACTTACTGATGTCCAGTTTTCTCTGGAAACTGGCTGATGATGCATGAAGTAATCATTCATTGAATCCAAATAATTGTTGACTTGTCCTTGGTTGACCAAGTTGTAGTAATAAAGGTTTCCATTGTCTTGTAGTAATAAAGGTTTCCATTGTCTTCGTTGTGAATTATTTTTGAGTTGGCTTGTGTTTTTACATTCCTTAGCTCTTGAAAACCATTGTACATTTTTGTAATTGATAAAATAAAAATATCCTTATGTTCAATGTGTTTTGTCTTTTACATATTTAACTTGTACAGAGTTATAATGTGATTGACCTAAAAAAAAATAAGCTATATTTTTGTCTTGTTCTTTTTCCCTGTTAAATACTGATGTTGGTTTAATTTATACTTGACTAATTATTATCTATTATTCCATTTAGTATCACACCTGGCTGTCATCATACAATTTATACTTCAACCTATCTTCTGTTTTTGATTTTGGTTTTTGAGAAATAAGATACCTCTATGAGGACAATCCATTGAATCTCAGAATTACTTGTATATTTTATGAAAACCAAAAATGCTATGGCAATTAAGCACAGATTATGTTGGGTTGAGTATTTTGTGTGTTAAGGAATTGATCTTGGCATGTGATCTTTTTCTTAATTCATTATCAGGCAAAACTTTACTTTGAAGTCAGTTATTTATTGTAACCATCGGGCCTAACTTTCGTAAAACTTTGGACTACGATTTTCATACTTGTGCTCCAAAATCATCCAATCAGAATATACTATTTATTTGATAGTGTTTTGATTGGCTGATTTCTCTAATACGGGTACAAACTCCTACTCTATAGTTTTATGACAGTGAGGCTAGAGCAGATCGATATTACATATAACCGGTAATAGTGTATTTATTTATGAATTTGTAAATAGAAATAATGGCTATTTTGACTTAACTGCAAAAACATTGTATATAATATTTATATCATGTTGTATATATGTATAGTTTTTACAATGTTAAAAATAGAGTTTGTCAAACACACAGAGCAAAAGAGGAAACTATAATGTAAACTTAACCAATTTTAATCTTATTTATAGCAAGGACAAACATTGAATTTATATGATTGTCTCAAATTTATTGTTAAAATATTAAATTATTTCATCTTTTGCATAAAGTTTTGACAGCCTCTGTTTATTTTAATAATAAAAAAAAACAAAAACAGATTGAAATGAAATTAAAAGTTATTATGAATATTCAATATTTTTGGCAGACTTTTAAATTAAAACTTGATGATACATTAGATGTCAATTAAAATCGTATGAAATTTGTTTACAAAAATGTGATGATCTGTTTTTGTGTGTTACATTTCATATATGCACATTATTTTTTTTAGCTCACCTAACCCAAAGGGTCATGTGAGCTTTTGTCATCACTTTGCGTCCGTCGTCGTCCGCATCGGTAAACTTTTCATACTTTCTTCTTCTTCTTTGAAACCACTGAACTGATTTGGACCAAATTTGGCAGAAATGTTCATTGGGAGGTCCTCTACTAAATTTGTTATTTTGGTGCAGATCGGAAATCTAACATGGCCGCCAGGGCCAATAATGTGTTCTGATTGGTTGAAACTTTGAAAATCTTCTTGTCAGAAACTACTTAGCCGATGGAATTGTAACATTACAGAAATGATGACTGGATGGTCCTCTACTAAATTTGTTATTTTTGTGCCGATCGCATATCCAAGATGGCCACCATGACTCGACTTAGTTTAACATTGGACCCTATGGGAATTTCACATTTTCATCTTTTTTTTCTGAAACCACGCAACAGATTTGAACCAATCTTGGCAGAACTTTACAGGAATGATCATTGGGTGATCCTGTACTAAACTTGTGAATCGTTTGCTGATCGGAAATTCAAGATGGCCTCCATGACTCTACTTAGTTTAACATTGGACCCTATGGGAATTTCACATTTTCATCTTTTTTTTCTGAAACCACGAAACAGATTTAAACCAAACTTGGCAGAAATGTTCATTAGATGGTCATATACAAGATTTTTGTTTTTGGCGCTGATCGAAAATCCAACATGGCTTCCAGGGCTCATAATGTGTTCTGATTGGTCGAAATTATAAAAATCTAATTGTTAGAAACCACTAAGCCAATTGAATTGTGACTTTACAGGAATGATCATTGGGTGATCCTGTACTAAACTTGTGAATCGTTTGCTGATCGGAAATTCAAGATGGCCACCATGACTCGACTTAGTTTTAACATAGGACCTATGGAAAAAATGTTTTAAAAGTCTTCTCCTCTGAAACCAGCAAGTCAATTTAGAGCAAACATGGCATGAATGGTCCTTAGGTGGTCAACTTTCAAAATTATGTCTTGTGAGCCCGACCTCCATCCAAGATTGCCGCAGTCAGCGGACATAGTTTTAACATGGGACCCTATCGTGAAATTGTTTAAAAGTCTTCCCTCTGAAACCAGTCAGCCAATTTAAAGCAAATATGGCATGGATGGTCCTTGGGTAGTATACTTTTAAAATTGTGTCCGGTGACTACTACCTCCATCCAAGATGGCTGCCATGAGCATACATATTTTTAACATAGAACCCTATGGGATTTGAATAGTAACTTAGATGTATTCGGCATGCAGACATTCTTAAGAGGACTTAGTTTATGTCAGGTGAGCAATACAGGCTCATGTGAGCCTCTAGTTTTTCATTATTATTTTTTTTTGTAATGTAAAACAAAAAAACTGAAATTATTTTTCTTAAATGAAAATTAAGTTCAGAGAGATGAATATTTCCTGGAATTGTCCATGCTCATTGTTTATCTATAGAGCAAAGTAATCAGTATTTAGTCTAGACAGAATAAATACTGTCAAACTTGTATATAAAGGCCACTCAAGGAACCTTAAAAATGGGGAAGTGGGTGGGAGGGAGTTGACAGGTATCCGTCCATCACAATTTTTTAAACGACGACTACCATCTTCTAAAACAATTGAAGTAGGCCGTTATCATTCCTCTGTATTTTGAGGTTAGATACTCCTATGTTCCGGGGAGCATTTACTTTTCCAAGAATCATTATTTGTTAAAGTGCATTTTATTAGAATGGAGATTATTCCAATCTGTAATTTAGTGGCAGATCTCCAAATTGTAATCAGATACCTGGAAGTCTTTAACCACATGTTTTAGAGCTAAAATCTTATTGTGTTATAGTATAATTGCCCACTTAATTAGCATACAACACTTTATAAAAAGATTCAAATGGTGCAACCAAAACAACATTTTATTTCGTAAATAAGATGATTTATTTAATTATACAGACAAAAGTATTTATTTTGTCTTGTCTTAATTTTGAAATATTAGAGAAATACAACATATTTCAGATATTTCTACAACAAATATTACATTTTATTGTTTATTACCTTGAATTGAAGAGATGAAAAGTTTTCCTCCGATCAGCCAATTTCCTTTTCTTTTTAGTAATTAAAATATTTGAAAATAAAATGTGTCCAACTTGATCCAAACAGCTGGACAATGAAAAAATTCAGGTACTGAAAAGGGTTTCTTCTTTCTTCATCAGTAAGAAGTCTTGTCTCTGCTTTAAAAAGGTTTCAAATTTAATGTTTATTGAAACAAGAAATCTTTGTTTTTCAACATTTATTTTAAACAAATAAACTGAATGAATATCATGCCAGTGATCATACCAGAGAAAATCAACTCAATGTTATATATTATAATTATTGTGCATTTTGCTATGTTTTTGTTTTGTTTTAATAATGCAAATTCCTATCATGAAATTAAAAAATCAAATTGTTATATTTTTGTGTTGTTATAATATAGAAAGATTGTTAAATAAGGTTGAAGGGGCCTTGATCGTATGGTAGTTGGATTTACAACTACCTATGCAACCAGTGCCTATCATCGCTGGTGTTGTGGGTTCGACTCCTGCTCTGGGCGAGGTGTACAACATTATGTGATGAAGTTTGTCAGTGACTTGTGGAAGGTCGGTGGTTTTCTACGGTTTCCTCCACCAATGAAACTGACTGCCACGATATAACGGAAATATTATTGAAAGTGGCGTTAAACACCAAAAACCAAATCAACCATGAAATAAGGTTGTTGTCTGACTTCTGCTGGAGATCAATGCTTTCTGTAAGCAGGTATTTGTGTTGCTTAAATAATATAGCTTGCCGAAATATTTGAGATTACTCTCCATTACTCTGCCATGATCACCATGTTAACATTTTTAGATTTTCGTGTACCAAATAGAATGTGAATTATTTAAGAGTACCATCCACATCCTCCTTTGTAGCTCACCTGAACATAAAGGGTCGGGTGAGGTATGGTCATCACTTTGTGTTGTTATCAGCATCGTTTTCTGTAAACTTTTACATTTTAATCTTCTCTGGAACCACTGGACCAATTGGAGACAACCTTGGTAGGAATGTTGATTGGATGGACCTCAAAAAGTGTTGGTTTTTTTTTTAATCAGAATTGCTTAAAAGAAACAAGAAACCTAAAGGTGTCAATATGGGGGTTGTCTGTTTTGAATATTCTTCTCTGACACCACTGGACCAATTGGAATCAAACTTTGTAGGAATATTCATTGAATGAGCCTCTAAAAAAGTTAGTTTTTGGGGGAGGAGGGTTTGTTGATCAAAGTTACACAAAAGAAACGAGGTAAAAATGAGCGTTTCTCTCTTCAACCACGGCCAATTTGAATCCACTTTATAAGGATCATCTGGATGGACCTCTAAAAGTGTTGTTTTTTTTTTTCATAATTACACAAAAGAAACAAAGAGACCCAAAAAGGTGTCAAAATGGGCATCATCTTTTCAATCTTCTCCGACTACACTGGGCCAACTGGAACCAAATTTTGTAGGAATGTTGATTGGATGGTCCTCTAAAAAAGTTTGGGTTTTTTTGTCGATCGGAATTACACAAAAGAAACGTGTCAAAATGGGAGTTGTCTTTTTTTAATCTTTATCTCTGACTACACTGGGCCAACTGGAACCAAACTTACTTGGAATGTTCACTGGATGATCCTCTATTTTTAATCTTTATCTCTGACTACACTGGGCCAACTGGAACCAAACTTACTTGGAATGTTCACTGGATGATCCTCTAAAGTATATCTTTTTTTTGTTAATCAGAATTACATAAAAGAAACCATTAATTTGGGTCCCATTTCAAATAGCAAAATTTGTTGTGGCCCACAGAAACCCATAATGATGATCATTTTGCAGAAAACTGCTTTAACATGAATGAAAATGAAACGAACATTTGATATCCCCCTTTATGTCAAAAACAACTAGAGGCTCAGGTGAGCCTGTATCGCTCACCTGATATAAATAAGTCCTCTTAAGAATGTCTGCATGCCGAATACATCTAAGTTACTATTCAAATCCCATAGGGTTCTATGTTAAAACTATGTCTGCTCATGGCAGCCATCTTGGATGAAGGTTGTGGTCACCGGACACAATTTTGAAAGTATATACTACCCAAGGAACATCCATGCCATGTTTGCTCTAAATTGGCTGACTGGTTTCAGAGGAGAAGACTTTTAAACAATTTTCCCATTGGGTCCTATGTTAAAACTATGGCCGCTGACGGTGGCCATTTTGGACCGAGATTGGGGTGACTGAACACAATTTTGGAAGTTGACCATCGATGACATGTTTGCTATATTGGTTTACTGGTTTCAGAGGAGAAGATTTTAAAACATTTTTTCCCATAGGGTCCTATGTTAAAACTATGTCCGCTGATGACGGCCATCTTGGATGGAGGTCTGGGTCACTGGATATAATTTTGAAAGTTGACCATTTAAGGACCATGCATGCTATGTTTGCTTTAAATTGGCTTACTGGTTTCAGAGGGAACAAAATTTAAACATTTTTCCCATAGGGTCCTATGTTAAAACTATGTTAACTGACGGTGGCCATCTTGGATGGAGATCGGGGTCACATGACATTATTTTGAAAGTTGACCACCTAAGGACCATTCATGCCATGTTTGCTTTAAATTGACTTACTGGTTTCAGAGGAAAAATTGTTTAAACATTTTTCCCATAG
>MJUT01017185.1:25377-39104 GCA_002080005.1 Gigantidas platifrons | reverse complement strand
ACTACCTCCAGACGTCAACAGACTGAGGAGAAACTCATTATAAGGCAGGTAAGAGTATATAGGTGATTTAATGAAAGTCTGATCACAGCGACATGATACTAAGGGATTCTTCCTTCTTAGACATGTTACATTGTAGCTAGTAGCTACTTAGCCACTGATTCATTTGCACTGTCTAAGTTTATCTAATTGTCTTTTGTTACCTGTCAATGCCACCACCTAGATTGGCTTTCTGTGTTTAAAAGTCTAGCAGAAGAGTGGCTCATGTTGACATTATATTTTTGACCATTAATATAAAATTGTTTCTTAATGATTGCAGAGATTCATTCATGAATATTATTTTTATATTTCTTTATTTATGTTTGAGAATTTAAAGAAATTCCATTACAAGTTTTGTCAAGAGGTGATATATACAGAATGTAACTAAGCCAAGTCGTTTCTACCTCTGGGCCAAAAAGGGCCGGGTTTGTTCACAGTTTGAAACAAAGAAAACAGTAAATAGATTTTTTCTACCTTTCAGCCACTTGATAATTTCCTTTAACATTTTATATTATTTGATATACAATCACACCTGTATTAAGAGGTCACATTTAGGGCAAAGAAAAAGTGGCCTTTTAAGACAAGTGACCTTTTAAAAGAGGTTCAATTCACATGGAATTTTCTATGACAGGACAAGAAAAATGTGACCTTTTAATACAGGTGACTGCTTAATAGAGGTGACCACATGGACAAGTTTGACTGTATCTTCTTTTATATTTCAGCTGAAGAGAGAAAGAGGTCAACCTATATTTGATGTTGATGTAGAAATGAACAAAATGGCCAGAAAATGTTGGGGAGACAGCTGGATACAAGAGGTTAAAATTAAATTATGCTGTATAGGCCGTCATGGTGGTGATCGTATGGTAGCTGGATTTAGAACTACCTGTTCAATCAGTGCCTATCACCACTTAATTTTTGAGTTCGAACTCCGTTCATGGCAAGGTTTCCTTGATACAACATTATGTGATATTGTATATCAGTGACTTGTGACAGATTGGTTGTTTTCTCTGGGTACTCTGGTTTTCTCCACCAATAAAACTGACCGCCATGATATAACTGAAATATTGTTGAAAGTGGCATAAAACACCATAAACCTAACCCTAACCTAAATTATGCTGTGATTTCATTAATGGAATCCTGGAAAGTTTTTAATTGGTTGAAAATATGAAATAATCTTTGTAAACATTTTTGTTTAAAAGCCTTGGAAAATCATTGCTGGTTGCTAGTTACAACAGCAAGATTGTCAATTTAATGTTAAAAATTATCCCTATAAAAATTAAGTATGTCCAACACTTGAACGGTTCCATATTTTAAAAATAATTTGAAAATATAACCTCATAAGACAACAAATAAGATCAAAGTAATTCAGAAAATCTTTTGTTATTGACTTTTTTACTAAGGTTAAACAAAATTTTGTTTACAAGCCTGATGAAACAGAAGGGCAAACAATTGACCATTACTGCTGTAGGCATTGAAAAGACCTGTCATGTTATTGTCAACTATGAATCATGTTGTTCTGGATTTCAGATTTCATGAAGAAATCAACTCCTGATTTATATATATTTTTTTAAATATAAGATTGTTATTTAATACATTAATGTCAAGTGAGCAGTATTTAAGCTATATTTGTGATCAGAACAAGTCTACAGACAGTAAATCATGAAGAGATGTTTCTTTTGCAAACAATATATCATGGACTGATGTTTATATTCAAATGAACAGCATCTGTGGTGTTAAGATTAGTGTGCTTGCCTCAAGTGTCAAATCAAAGACTGTGAAATTAGTCTTTACTGCTTCTTCGCTGAGCAAGCGACATTAAGGATTAAGAGGAAATGTGGATGGCTCTGAATCAGGATAATGTGTCACAGTGGAGTGACATGTCTACAAGTGGACTGTTGTTTCAGTGAGCTAACACTATAAAAATCCAACTAAGCAGACATCATTATGATCTCATCAAATGTAACTTGTTCTTGCCATGATATAGCCAACAACTTGTTTACTATATTTCTACAATAGTATTTGTTCATGACGTTTGAAAATGAAAAAACGTAAACAGGAATATTAGACATTTTAATGAATAACAACACTAGAAACCACTGTATGTTACAGGATACAAGTAGTTTAAACCCACATGGATTTCCTGTAAATAGATTCTTACCTGGAGATATTAGAATCCTAGATAGGTTTCAGGTTAGTATTGATACATGTAATAAAACTGAAATGAGTAAGAAAGGATATGGATGTAAATTAACATGAGACTATCCAGCATTGCACTTAAATGCCAAGTAAACAGTGCATTCATTGGTAGTATTGCTACCTTAGAACATCAGGGTATTAAATACAGTATTAAATGTTAATTTGTTTGTATGATGTGACTTAATACTAGATGTAGTTAAGGAGGATAAGTGTTATTAGTGTTTTAAACTTATGTTGAATTCTCTCCATTTTTTTCTGCTTTGTAAATGTGACAACTTTATAATAAAACTAAATATAATACAAGTTTTTGTACGACTGCAAAAATGTATTCTATTGTATTACTAATGCATTTTGTGTGTTGGGGTGAGCAGTTTATTTAAGGAATATTTGAAGTGTTTGAACAGGTTATACAAGTATAACCTGTTCAAAAGTTTCAAATATTCTTTATAATTTAATTATTTAAGGATTCCTCGATTTTAATTATGATTATTTCATGTGACTATTTGAGTTTGTCGCTGGCGAAAGAATAAGTTGGTGATGTCACAATACCAACCCAGGTTATCAAGTATAACCAAAATTTTCTCCAAGCGGATCAGCCAATCAGATTGCAGTATTCAAATCAAATTAAATTATTTAATATTACTGGTATTTTGAAAACTTAGATAATTAGAAAGAGATATAATTAAGGTGATACAGTATTAGATTTTTGTATGTTTCAACACATCACTGAGAGTTACATGTATATTATTGGAATGAAATGAAAATACCATAAAAAGTATTCCTGACACTCTGTGGTGGACAGATGTAAATCCAACTACTATACATCATTGTCTTGGCTACCTCATGAGCAGGATAAGATACCATTAAGCATTTTAAACTTTATCACATCTTGTATCTATTCATTTTCTTGTTAAATATATGTCAGAACTTTGTGATAATAGTTTTATTTATGTAACAGAAGATGGTTTATTTCACCAGTTTAAATTATTTCAGACATTTGCCTACAGTTCTAAGATACTGACACAACATAAGCCATCCTTCCTGAATCGTTTGGTTGGTACTGAAGATGACCAGCTTCAGTGTATCATCAGCCCATATACAGCAAGGTAATATTATGTCAGACCATCATTAGTAAACAAGGTTCCATAGAAACAGCCAAGTTATAAAACTTCACACAACACGTGGACTGACTTGCATATCCTCATAATTTTGGTATAAGACATGAGTTAAAGACATACTTGTACCCTTATGTTTCCCCCATATTCCCTGCGATGAGATTTAGATTTCTTTTTGTCCACCTGTCTTTGGTCATTGATTTTATATAGTACAATAGCATACACAAATTATTGTCAACATGGAACGTCCATGTTAAGGCATGTTTATAATTCAGTAATGAAATCTACCATTCAGAATAAAACTTTGCAGGAATGTTTGTGAGGTCATCTTAATCTGGCATAAACATGGCTGCCGTGGTCAATTCATGGTTCTGATATAATAATCTTCTCATCGAAAACAACAGCTGTATTCTTGATGATAGTATGTGTATATACTTATCCATGTGAAATCTTGAATAAATGCAAAAAATGTGTTCATTGTTTTATAGAATATTAAAGCCATTTATCAGAAGAGATTATGAATCAAAAGCTAAGAAGATGAGTCTGTTAGAAGAGATTAAAGCATATCCATACAGGTGAGTTGTATATGTTGCAAGAAAATCAAACAACATCTCTACAGGTAAGGTGTATTTTTTTTATAGAGGAACTCAAACCATATCCCTACAGGTAAGGTGTATTTTTTTATAGAGGAACTCAAACCATATCCCTACAGGTAAGGTGTATTTTTTTATAGAGGAACTCAAACCATATCTCTACAGGTAAGGTGTATTTTTTTATAGAGGAACTCAAACAACATCTCTACAAGTAAGGTGTATTTTTTTTAAAGAGGAACTCAAACCATATCCCTACAAGTAAGGTGTATTTATTGTAAGAAGTAAAACCATACTCTACTGATAAAGGGGAATTGATTGAAATTAAAACATCTCCACAGGTAATGTGTATATATGGTGTCTTGTTTTAACAGTTTGGGTTTTCTATGAAATGTGTGATTTTACATATTTTTCTTAACAACTCAAAAAAAAAAACATATAAATTTTGTATTTCATTTAAAGCCATTAAACAAAATTCTTGTTTCCTATAGCCCCTCTTTGCAAGTGTCAATAATTTGAAAGAAGGTCCCTTTTGATTTTAGCTATTTTGATTTCCATTGTTTCAAAGGTATTTAACCCTGTTTGATGAAACTTTACAGTAAAATGTTTTGTCATGTAATATATTTAGTTTGTTGTGATGAATTCTATTATTCCTTTCTCTTTTTGTACATTTTGAGATCTTTCTCTTGTCATCAAGCATTTATTATTTTACAGAAATGATCCATCTTGGTCTGCACCACCATCTCCACCAATAGACTATTGTTATGTCAGACCACAGCACATCCCATCAGTAAATACATTGTGTAGAGAGTTCTTCTGGCCTGGAGTTGATTGTGAGTACACAAAATTTGTGCAAGAAATAGATTTTGTAAGGCAACACTTTCGACCCCAGTTTTATAGAAATATATAAATGAATGCTTCACTTACAACACTTTCCTGAAATGCAAGAGAAATCTTAATAATAGAAGCATATATACAATAAAATCATTTTTAATTATGTTGTCATGTCAACAAAATATGTAATGTGAGCGTCTAAACATTTGGTCTCTTCTCAAAGAAATATAGAATCTAACACCGGGGGGAGTACAAGATAGGGAAATCTCCGACACCCGAGGGTAAGATTTCAATCGTTCTCTTATGAGGCTTGCCGAGTTAGAGAACGATTGAAATCTTACCCAAGGGTGTCAGAGATTTCCCTATCTTGTACTTTTTCCGATGTTTGATTTTATTTCTCACTAAACACCTAATTGTTTTGTTTACATTCCATCTAGTGTTTTCCCCCAATTTATTTTTCATTGCTGAAGTAAATATTCGATTTATCCATATGCATCCATGTCTTGACAGTATTTTAAATGTATTTCATAATAAAATAAAATGTATTTAATAAATATATTATAAATGTTTACTACAACAGCGATAATTTGAATACCTAAAAAGTTGAACTTGGTCAAAGGGAGGTAATTTCTTTCCTTACGTTAGTTACTAACAAGGGAGAGCACTCTATTATTTACTCAAAGTAAACAAACACTGACTAGCGAAAAAAGAGTCAACACCGTGTCAGGTGCATGATAGTTAACGTTAGCTAGCAGAATAGTATACATAAATTAATTTAAAAATACTTATGTAATAGAATTGTGGTTTTATTGATGATAATATAGTTTGAACCGTGAAGAAGAGATATGAATAGATTTTTTCCGGGGAAAAGTACGTGATTTTTTTCTTGTCTTGTATGGAGGGGTACAAGACAAGAATATCTTCGACTGCTAAAATAGGAACTGGCTTATCTTTTTAGTGAGAAAGGAAGGACTACTACAAGAACAAGAAAAAGTTGAAAAAAGTAATTTTAAGCAATTATTTTTTCTTTTCAGTATCAGAGTGTCTTCAGTATCCAGATTTTAGTATTATTGCACTATTCAGGTAAGTAGGTCTAACATTGTGTATTCATACACCAAAGATGGCTCAGACAAAGTATTTTCCACCAATAGGCATCATCATCTGTCCATGAACTTGTCTAATTTTAATCTGCTTCGATAAAAAAAACCACTTGCCATTTGAACCAAAACATGTCAGGAATGCTGTATGGATGGTCCTCAAAAAATAATACTCAATTCATTTCAATCTGACATTCAATATGACTGCCATGGAGCATAATAGTTTGTGATTTCATTCAATATGACTGCCATGGAACATAATAGTTTGTGATTTCATTCAATATGACTGCCATGGAGCATACAAATTTGTGATTTCATTCAATATGACTGCCATGGAGCATAATAGTTTGTGATTACATTCAGTATGACTGCCATGGAGCATAATAGTTTGTGATTTCATTCAATATGACTGCCATGGAGCATAATATTTTGAGATTACATTCAATATGACTGCCATGGAGCATAAAAGTTTGTGTTGTACTGAAATATGAAAATATATCTTTGAAATCATTTTGGCAGTTTGAACTCTTAAACTAGGAATACATAATGCTCTTTGTTCCTGATATACATCTGATATTGCTGCAGTAGGAAATGATAGTTTTTAATTGGATTAAAATATGAAAATATGACTATGGGGGATTTGAACCAAAACTTTCCAGTAATGATATTTGAGTAAAATTCCTCATTTTATTCCAAGACACTATTTGGCCATTTGAAACTGAAAAAGTTTGGAGGTATATGTAGAGAGTTTTCTCATATCATCTCCATACTGATATGGCTGTCACCTCAAATAAAAGTTTTTGATTGACAAACCACTCAGTTATTTGAAATTAGTCAAGAAGAGTTTGAAGGTACCAAAGGGGTAATCATAATCTGTATATTGAAGAAGAACGGACAACACATTTCCTTTTTCTTTTACAGATAGATTGTAATAGGATTTACCTTAATGGTGCCTGATATTTCCTATATTTAAGCCTACATTTTCTTAATGTTTTTCAGGAAGATTGTAATAGGATTTGCCTTTATGGTGCCTGATGTTTCCTACAATGAAGCCTACATTTCCTTCATATTTACACACCCTGAATGGAGGGGAGCAGGCATTGCTAAATTTATGTTGTATCATTTGATTCAGGTATATTAGTCAGATTTAAATGTGTTTTCATGATGGAGATTCTGATCTCCTACAATCCTTGTCATACACTTTACACTTTATCATTACAGTATCACTACAACAATATTTATATTTGCAGTATTGCAGTAGATATAATATCAATTTACTTTGGAATAGTACTGTGAAACTGGTCTATGGCAAATCCTAAAAATAAAACGAAATCGTGTATAAACCAAATTATAAAGAACTCATTGTTTGTTTAACCTGATTAAACCAAGCACCTGTCTATTCAGAACCCAAAATCTGGTCGAAAGAATTTTTGCTTTAGAATGGTCTCACTGTATTACAAGTAGTACAAGTTTGATCAAAATAAGGTATAGACTAATGTAATTAACTGTAAATGTATGTTAAAAGAGAGATCAATATTTAACATATTGCATGAATCTATTATTATATTTTTGCGAGGATGTTTATGTATTAGTACAGACAAATTTAAAACTTACAAATTAATTTTAAAAGCTATTGATAACATATGTTGGTTAGACTGGTTTTTGTAATGTTCATTGTCGCTTTCAGCCATTTTTTCAGCTATATTGTGACTACTAGACAAAATAGACCAGTTAAACTGGAAACCTTGTCACCACAGGTGGGACTCAGATGCCAACCCACACCAGGCTTGTAGTAAGAAGTAAGCCATTCTGCCACCCATGCTCCAGTAACAATATGAGAGCATTTTTTGTGCTGCAATTTATACCTTTCAGAGCTCCAGATAAGTTGCGTATTTGCGTTTTTTACGCTATAAAAACGAGTAAAAACGCATGTATTATCAGATCAGAGTGTACATATTACGCATACATATTGCTGTGTAAGCAAACTTTCCAAATTCGGAGCATACTCGTACGCTTTACGATAATAAACAATACATTTTTGTCTTTGAGAAATTTCCGGTATTTACTTCCCTTTATACTTTTCGAAGGAGAGAGCGTATACATCCGAGTGGTACCGAATGTTTGCCTTTCTAAGTATCGATGTCAAAAGAGATCTGATTGGATGTTTACGATAAATCATCCAATCACGGTCAATATTACAAATAAATGTGGTGCTCCTTATAAGGAGTGGTTTACGTAATAAGTAAGAACCAAAACGAAAGTAAATTTGGGAGCACGTTGATCTTGAAAATGAGCAAGAACATGAATTTAGCACGCTACTAAGCACAAGAGCGCTCCGGAAAATTCTATGCTTAAGTTCCTGACAGTTTCATCTGTGTCTAGTAACAGTATAGTTAAAAGGAATCATTGATGACATTATCAAAACGGCTGTGAAAACTGCCGAAGTCGACGAGCAAAAAACGAAATATGTACAACATTTTATTTACATGACACAATCGTGTCAAATTAAACAGAGATATACATTTCACTTGCATCCTGTGTTTATTGAATAACACTTGTGTCAAACAAAAAAGTACATGTAAGCAATCTTTTCTGAAGTAGAGAGTACAACAAAGCAAAGGAAATATGCAAATACCCATCATTTTCAAAAGTAGGGGGTAATTACCCTTTGGACTTAAAAATTATCTGGAGCTCTGCCTTTGCTGATTATTGATGTGTTCAAGGCCCTATCAGTTTCACCATTTTATGAAGTGAAATAGTTTTGATTACAGACAGACGGACATAATGTGTTCAAATTAAGTACTCTCTTATTTTTAAAAAATGATCCTGTTATAAAATGTACAGAAAGTAAACACCATGCAATAAATGTAAAATCTATTCCTTGATATTTAATAATAAAGTCAGTAAAGAAATTAGAATATTTTACTAAGATATTGTTGTTTATCTTTCAGACATGCATGAGCAAATACTGCCATAGTTTTGTAACATTATAAACAATGTAAGATAATATATTTGTTGTCTTTCAGACATGCATGGGTAAAGATGTAAGATTACATGTCTCAGCTACTAATACTGCCATGGTTTTGTACCAGAAGTTTGGATTTAAACCAGAAGAATTTATACTAGACTTTTATGACAAATATTATCCTGAAGATTCTAAAGAATGTAGACATGCTTTTCACCTCAGACTAAGGAGATAGCATTTGTTACCCAAGTCTATTGTTATTGTTAGAATTAAATGTTCAATATATGTGTTTTCTTATTGATGAAATTACCCTACCCTTTTAAAAAACATTTTTTTTTACAGCAATCTAAATAAAGTTTTATTTTTTTTATTTCTCTCCTTTTTCTGATATGTCAAGTATACAGATTTTATGAAACACTTACTGAATTTTGTTGATATAGAACAAATGTGCAGCGTCAGCAATTTTTAAAAGATTACCTGAAGACGAACCCTTGCAGGGTTTCATTAGATCTCTATTTGTGACATATCAGAAAAGGGGGAGCAAACATATATTTTTAATTAGATATGTTTATTCAGTATCTTAGTGACTTCCTATTGTGTAATAGTGATATTCATCAACTTATTGATTGCAGTCTTTGATATTATTATCCATTTATCATATACTTACTCAAGATATGTTTATTTTTGCATATGTCATAAATTCGAAATGTAACAAGTCATATCTCCAAGGGGTGTAATAATCTGATCCGTATTACATGGGGTGTAATATGGATTTTTCAAAATGGTGGCTGGAAATTTTGCATGAGATCGAGTATTTAGTTTTTTCACAATTAAATGTCTTTTTTGGAAAACAATTTTTCTCTGGAATTCACTTTTCCCGGTCAGATCAAATTTCGTTATTAATGTATCTTTGTATACTTTCGTCATCTGCTACCCTGTCAAAATGGATATCTAGGAAAACATGGAAAATGCTCGTTAAATCATCTTGTGTTGTTGTACAAGTGTAACTGTATAAAGATTATGTCTATAAATGCATATAGCAAAAACGTAGATATAATATGACATTATTGCATCATATCCCATATCAAGCTATGATTTCTGAAAACGATCAGCTCTCACAAATATTAGGAAAGACGCATTGAAGTATATGATAAATAGGTTATGATATGGCATTTTTCATATCACAAGTCATATTAACCTTCGACCTATATTAGCCCTTTGGCTAATATGGGTGTCTCGGGTTGATATGAGTTTTATGACATGTAATAATCTATAATTATCGGTTTTTAGTAATAAACACAAGTCATCGACAAGGTAGGGGACATCTCAAAATCACTTTTGTATATGAGTTACACATTGAAATCTTCATCGTGATTGTGAAATGATTAATAACAATACTTTTGGGTATCACTACACATCAGGAAAATGTGCCGTAGTATAGCAACATTAACAGTTGTTTCAATAATCTAGTAAATGAAATCCAACTAAGTGTGTTGGTCTAGTAAAAACCAAGCTTAGACATCTCATCGCAATGTGACTTGTTCTTGCCATGATATATCTTAGAAATTGTTCATTTGGTATTAATTAACAATTAATCATTCACTGTTTTGTTTTACATACTTTTTTACTGACATGTTTCTCTACTTTTGCTGTGTAGGAGAGTAAGAGATTCAAAAATATAGGATCAACTAATGTCATTCAGTATTTTATTTATATTTTATAGAGAATATTGGGAGGTCAAGGCAGACATGATCACTAGTATCATAATTTGAGTCCTATTGAGGACTTGCTGTAATACTAATGATAATGTATGTCAAGTCCTTCAAAATGCAAGTTATTGTTTTTTGTTGTAACATCATAATGTGTTCAATGTCAAATTGACCATTAATTTTCAGTATCAGAGGCTTTTCGTTAATACTGAAAATATCTCTTGGTGAGTTCAAGGAAAAAGTGCATAAATTACAGATTATATATTTTAATTATTCTTAGTTTAACTCCTTGAACATTTTGTATTCTTTAGATATTTGTGTATAAGAACATTTCTGATCCTGGGATTAAATAGACAATGTTAGTGCAGTGTCTTAATATAGAAAGTTTTTTGTGAACGAGGCTAAAATAATGAGGTTCACCAAGCCTTTCCCCAGTTGTGTGCCGAAGTCACATAAACTTTATAGTGAGCACAGAGAGCTCTACAGCAACATGGGCATGCAACACACAGAACTTTGGGTCTGCCTAATGATGAGATTGAAATCCTTTTGTCCGGAAGTTGATAAAAGTTGGCGTGTCACAGAGAGAATGCCAAAAATAAAAAAAAAAGTCTCCAATATACTAGTAAATAATTTTGAAACTAAAATGATATCATGAACTTCTAAAAATCTTATTTAAGTAACAAAAGACAATAAAAGGTGCTTACATTGTTAAATTAATCAGAATGTCATATCGCTATCAAAGTCATGATGTCATGTTATTCATAGGCCAAACGAAGCCCGGATCAACAACATTTCGCGGAATTTTAATTTATGCGATTTTTCTACCTCGGGATATGCAAGAATACATTTTTATGTTCAGTATTGCGTTAGAATGGGAATACTTGCACAGGCACTCGTTTCATATATATATTTGTTTACTATCTACGTCTAAGGATAGACCTAGATTGTAAACAAATATATATATGAAACAATGATCCATAGACGTAGATAGTAAACAAATATATATATGAAACAATGATCCATAGACGTAGATAGTAAACAAATATATATATGAAACAATGATCCATAGACATAGATAGTAAACAAATATATATATGAAACGAGTGCCTGTGGATAATTGTATTGTATTTTAAACAAGTCGTCCCCGCTACTTTCGTCCCTAACTGAGTTCAAAAACCAAAGAAATATTTATAGGCAAGGAACTTGTAACAATGAATGAATCTATTTTTACGGGTCAAAACATATATTTTTAAATGATATCATTTTTTTAAAGAAAAATTAATATTTGCCGATCTTTGCTAGCTACGGCTCATGCACCTACAAAAATTTGTCTGCTAAATTCAAGCGAAATATTCTGACATTTCCATTTGATATCATTGTATGACCACAAAAAACTGCAAAAATGGTAAGTTTTGGGAATATATGGAGTGTTTTTCATTTAACAACACATAAAAAAGGAAAACTGACCAGAATTACCAAAAAAAAAAAATCAACATACAAAACATTGCACAACAGGACATTTTTTCCTGGAATGACTTCTGTATAGCAAAAAATATCACCAGATCAAAGCAAAACATTCTTCATTTGTTGACCTCCGATATCGATGTTCCCCATAAAAATGTATTACATTACAAAAAAAATTAAATAAATAAAAAATGAAAATGGAAGTTAAATTTTGCGAACATGCACCGATGAGTTTCACGAACGTGTTACTTGTAGTGAGTGAAACGAAAGTCTCCCCATACGACATAAAACTGCATTATTAGAAAGAAATATGAAAGTATTTTTTCTTCAATTGAGTTTCACGAACATAGTGAGTGAAACGAAAGTCTTCAAATGATTGCCAAGGGAGTATCGGAGGGACTATTTCACATCCCAGAAGATGTATCCCCCAGCACGTCACTACAACACTTGATGCTCTAAAATCTGTCTAAACTCTGTGACATACGTGATGACTTAAACTTCCAATAGTCAACTTTCCCTTCCTCAGTAGCAACATTCCATCTGTGCCGGCGTATGGAGTTTACGTCTCTCAGCTCATATGTTACTCCAGAGCATGCGGTGAATACCATGATGTTTTACTTGATCGGGTCAGTCGGTTAACTCGGAAGTTGCAAAAGCAGGGTTATGTTGTCTTCACTCAAAAAATTCTACGGAAGACATCATGTACTTGTAGATAGGTACGAGATATCTGTCTCTCAGATGGGTACTGATATGGGTTTGTTGTAGAGTTGTTGGTGTTTCTTTCCCCTTACCGGACGTGACTATCACCGGAATGACCGTGACCGACACGGCGGGTGTGTTGCAACAGGCAGGAACTGCTTACTCTTCCGGAGCATCTGGGTTCACTCTAATTCGATCGAGAGTTCGTCTCGCTCGCATTTGTTTGTACTTTATGTATTTTCTGTTTTGTGTCTTTTGTGTTGTTTGTTCAGTTGTTTCCTGGGTTTGTATAATGTCCTTAGATTGCCCCTTTGGTTTTTCTTTCCTTTCTTTGTTATATCATTGTTTAACAATAGATTCAATAGATATCACATGGAAACCTACTTGTTTATTTTGACAAAGTCAAATCGCCGTAAAAGTAGCAACAATTGTACAGGACCTCATAGAGAAGATATCGACTAAGTTTGGTCAAATTCTTTTCACTAGTTCTCTAGAAGATAAAAATGTGCTAACAAACAGATGACGAACGCCAAACGATGACAAACAATCACACTGGCCTTTGATCAGGTGAGCTAAATATAGCTCCGCAAAAATGCACATCTGTATACCAGACTAGTGATTAACCCATCCCACGTTTTGGGTCTAAACATAAGTTGTTTTGGTGTCGGTTACTGAGTTAAACCACAAATGGCTTGATTAATAAATGTTTAACAAATAATAAAATTTCAGCCATTTTTATGTTTTCAGCCAACAGTATATGAAAAGTGTTGACTTATTGTTAATTTTATATGGAAATTTTTGACTATTATTATTATAAGAAATTTGGTTAAATCAGTAAATTGTATTCAAATCAATTACAGTTCTTGAATGTAATTTAATGTGGGGTACCTATAAAGTGCGATGCGAAATAGAAACGAAACGAAATCAACTAAAACAAAACGAATAAAAGGCCGTTGGCCACTGGTCCCCCGACGCCAAGGTTACATCGTAAGATTAAATTTTGAAACTACTGTAAACTAGAG
>MJUT01017184.1:10283-22152 GCA_002080005.1 Gigantidas platifrons | reverse complement strand
GTTTCCTCCACAAATAAAACTGTTAGACAGAAGTTGAAGTTGATAAAACAGTTACTAGTTGTCAGATGTATACTCTAGTTTCCTCCACAAATAAAACTGTTGGACAGAAGATGAAGTTGATAAAACAGTTACTAGTTGTCAGATGTACGTATATACTCTAGTTTCCTCCACAAAAAAAAACTGTTGGACAGAAGATGAAATTGATAAAACAGTTACTAGTTGTCAGATGTATACCTCTAGTTTCCGCCACAAATAAAACTGTTAGACAGATGGTGAAGTTGATAAAACAGTTACTAGTTGTCGAATGTATACTCTAGTTTCCTCTACAAAAACAACTGTTAAACAGAAGGTTAAGTTGATAAAACAGTTACTAGTTGTCAGATGTATACTCTAGTTTCCTCAACAAATAAAACTGACCACCATGTTATCTATTCTACATGTCATCTTGTTATCCCCTTGCCAACGAAGTTCCGAAGGGATATAGTAAGGCTACCGTTCGTCCGTCAGTTCATCCTTCCGTAACATCCTTGTGGACACTCTAGAATCAACATCCTTCAATGGATTTTGACCAAACTTGGTACATACTTAGTCCTTATGAAAATCTGGAACATAATTGATTTTCAAGGTCATAATTCAAAGGTCAAGGTCACCGGATCAAATTTTCACTGCGTAACATCCTTGTGAACACTAGAATCAACATCCGTCCATGGATTTTCAGCAAACTTGCAACAAACTTAGTCCTCAAGAGAATCTGGAAACCTATTGATTTTTAAGGTCAAATATCAAGGTCATCGGGTCAAACTTTAACTGCCTACTATCCTTGTGAACACTCTAGAATCAACATCCTACATACTTAGTCCTTAGGAGATCACCGGGTGGCTCAATGAGTTAGGTCGTTGGATAGTAACAACTCATACAAGCCTATCACCAATACGGCGTGGGTTCGCGTCCGGCTTTGTAAATTACAAAAAAGGGTGCACTCGACTCGCAACCGCTAGTGATAAAGTTTACCAGTTGCTTGCCCATGGCATAGCTGAAATATTGTTGAAAGTGGCGTTAAAACACCAAAAATCAATCAATCAATCAATTGTTTTACTGCGTAACATCCTTGTGAACACTCTAGAATCAGCATCCTTCAATGGATTTTGACCAAACTTAGTACAACATACTTAGTCCTTAGGAGAGTCTGGAATCCTGATGATTTCCAAGGTCATAGGTTAAAGTTCAAGGTCACCGGGTCACATGTTTAGGCGAGAGTATGCACCACGCTTTGCATTTCCCATGTTCAAAGTGGTGTTAAAGACCAATAAAATTGGCTTCCATGTTATACATTGATTAATACTGACATATTGTTGAAAGTTGCGTTAACCACGAATAAACCTGGCCATCATGTTTGACGTTATAACTAAAATATTGTTGAAAGTAGCATTCAACACCAATAAGACTGGCCACCAGGTTATACATTATAACTGACATATTGTTGAAAGTGACATTTAACACCAATAAAACTGGTCACCATGTCATATGTTATAACTGACATATTATAGAATGTGGCGTTAAACATCAATTAAACAAGTCATCAGGTTATACGTTATCACTAACTGTTGTAACATATTGTTGAAAGGCCTTAAGTGCCAATAAAACTGGTAACCATGTTAATTATCAGTTATAACTGACATATTGTTGAAAGTGGCGTCAAACACATATATATATATATGTTATACGTTATAACTGACATATTATTGAATGTGGCATTAAACACAAATAAAACTGGCCGTCATGTTATACGTTATAACTGACATATTATTGAATGTGGCATTAAACACAAATAAAACTGGCCGTCATGTTATACGTTATAAATGACATATTGTTGAAAGTGACATTAAACACAAATAAAACTGGCCGTCATGTTATACGTTATAAATGACATATTGTTGAAAGTGGCATTAAACACCAATAAAACTGGTCACTAGGTTATACGTTATAAATGACATATTGTTGAAAGTGGTGTTAAACACCAATACAACTGGTCACCATGTTATACGTTATAACTGACATATTGTTGAAAGTGGCATTAAACACAAATAAAACTGGTCACCATGCTATACATAGCTGACATATTATTGAAAGTGGCCTTAAACACCAATAAAACTGGTCACCATGTTATACATTATAGCCGACATTGTTGAAAGTGGCACTAAGGACCTATAAAACTGGGCACCATGTTATCAGTTATAACTGACATATTGTTGATTGTGGTGTTAAACACCAATAAAATTAGTCACCATTTTATACATTATAACTGACATATTGTTGAATGTGGTGCTAAACACCAATAAAACTAGTCACCATTTTATACATTATAACTGACATATTGTTGAATGTGGTGCTAAACACCAATAAAACTGGTCACCATTTTATACATTATAACTGACATATTATTGAAAGTGGCATTATACACCCATAAAACTGGCCACCATGTTATACGTTACAACCGACAAATTGTTGAAAGTGGCATTAAATACCAATAAAACTGGTCACCATGCTATAACTGATATCTTGTTGAAACTAAAGTGGTATTAAACACCAATAAAAATGGTTACCAGGTTATACATTATAACTGACATTGGTTTTTTTTGTAATTTGTTTATTTTTCCAAGAACAGATTAATACATACATGATTCTAATGAACAAAAGTTACAATGTAAAAACAAGTTGATCTTCGTGTATAATGTTTTGTATTAACTTTTGAAATTCAAAGTTAGTCATGCATTTTAAGTTATACAAGGTAACATACATTTTGATATAATAGAATTATATTAGTATTAACAACTCAATACTGCCTCCAGATTTAACCATTTTCTTTTAACTTGTTCCTTTTGTACTGGGGACAGATATATCATTGATGCCTTTTCAATATTTATAGCATATTTCAGGAATCCAAGACCACCTTCTAAATCAAAGTCCCTACATAACTGACATTGTTGAAAGTGGCGCTAAGCACCAATAAAACTGGTCACCAGGTTATACGCTTCCTTGTAGTTTGCTGACAGTATATATATATATTGTTTAGTGTTCTTCAAACACAAGCCAATTCATTGCGTTTAATTTCCGTCCTCAGTTTCTTTGATTCATTGTGTACAGGATGCACATGTTTTTCTTTAAAATTCTCAAAACATACTTCTGTTTTGACTAACAACTAACACAAAAAACAATTACTTTCAATTTCAAAATTTAACGATTGTTTGTAAACAAATAGTAGTAATTAATTAGATTAATTAAGTAGGCGAGCATCATACACAATTATTAAAGCAATTATTACCCTTTGATCTTTCGGTATGGTGGTATACAATTCAATGTGAAATATTTATTAAATATTAAAATTTTAAAGGATAATAAAAAAAAATCCGAAATCTTCAATTATTTTACAAAATTTGTGTAATAAAAAAAATCAAAAGGCGCATTGAAATATCATACTGAGTTATCGTTCTTGCACGGGACAGTAAAAATACGAATATAAAAAATATTCCAGGCAAATATCATAAATTCTACTTTGTTTTCTTAAAAAAAAACCTAAAAAATTTACAAAGGAAATAAATCTCTAAATTTTATTCCTTAATTTCATTGGTTTTTTTTTTTGTATTTTGGGGTATTTTTGAGTAGTTTTGGGTGTTTTTGGTTAATTTTATGGACCGTTATATCGACCAGTTTCGATTTGCAAACAACGGTCACTTGTCCAAAATTTACCTATGAGTTGTCTATTTTTAAAGTTTTTTTCCTGTATTATTATTATTATTACAATGCATTTTTATAGCGCATTTTATAACAATACAATTACTCTAAGCGCTTTGCATGTTTAAAATATACACAAATTTGTACAATAATAAGAAAAATAAGTGAAGTAAAACAATACATTTAAAAGCATGCCCAATTAAATCAAATACCGGTATAAAAACTTTAAGACTCAAAAAGCTTATCCAAATTTAATTTAAAAAAAAGAAGAAAATTGCATATTATAAGAGAATTACGGAAAACATATCTAAAAATATTAATTAAAATAAAGGTATAAAAATGGAAAAGAAATTGAATAATAAATAAACTTAGCTATCGAAATCAGTGAATGTAACTAAAAATTAATAAAAATATAGTACGCAAAGACAATGAATCACAGTAAGAAATAAAAAGTAATACTCAACTGTACAAAAAGACAACAAATTAAAATCAAAAGTATAAAACAATATTGTAGCAGAACAGCACCAGTTAAAACAGTCAATCACAGATCTAAATCTATACTCATTTCACAAAAGCGACTTTGAATAAATGAGTCTTTAGTCCCTTTTTGCCTCTTTTTTTTCCCACACAAAACAGATATCAGTAATCCTGGTTTTTCAACAAAATCAGAATATTTGCTCATTTGCATATCTAAGATGGCGACGCCGGGACGTCTGCAATTTTCATATGATCTATATAGAAGATAATTTTTATAACTGCATGGATGTTAATCACAGACACTTGTTTCATTCAAAAATTATATGCCCTCTCCTCTTCTTTACTTCAAGGTAAACATCTGTCCTTTTTCCCTTCCCCACTTCGCCCCAGTATTTTTCTCTTATTTGTGATACTTTCGCTGAGGAGGGGGCATATTAGATACGATAACGTAACCCTCATTCCGCTTGTGCTCCATTTAGGGTTACGAATCGATCTCATTCAACGTATGGGAGCAAATTAAAATTTTCGTTCCGTGAATATTTCAACTTTCTTTTTGCATATCTGGTCATATCTTATTATTCCCAACAATTTTTAAGTAATGGTGATACGAAATAAGTGTTACAACCCCTGTTTCTATCTTCAAGACCGGTTTCGTATTTGAAAATTGTTACTTGTCCGCCATAACACCTTACGTAGACTCGCGATGGGCGGAGCCTATCCATATATGCCAAATATGGAAACTGTTACTACGAAAAAGTCGGTTTTACTATAGAATTGATCCAAATAAGGATATCTCAAAAACGAGGCAAGTGCGCGTGAACTAGCAACTTGTAAACAAAATGTCGGACAGAAAGAAGATTTCATGCATTCAAATTTTCAGATGGATATAAGTCTACCATGGATTGCTGCAGCGATTATTTAACACCTCAAGGTTTACCTAAATATATTTATCTTTCACCCCCGTTAATTTTTCCAACCACTTACAACGGAATTATGACAAAAAACCGCCCGGTGTGAATCACTCCGGGCGCTGCTCCCATGCGTTGAATGGGATCGATTCGTAACCCTAAATGGAGCACAAGCGGAATGAGGGTTACGTTATCGTATCTAGGGGCATATATATTTTTTAATGAAACAAGTGCCTGTGATGTTAATTGCCAGAATTGAAAATGGGTTTTGATTGATTGATTGATTGATTGATTGATTGATTGATTGATTGATTGGTGTTTAACGTCCAGCGAGCAATTTTTCAGCTATATTCAGGATGAGAACATTTAAAAATTTAAACGCCACATGACTCGAAACAAGGAAAGGTGATGGGTAGGGACGGATAATTTAGTCAGTCTCCTATTGACAACTCATCATGCTTTAACGTGCGAAGAGGGTGGCAATCTTTCAACACAGGACCTCGGTTTTATTTACGTCTCATCCGAAGGACGGGTTGGTTGTCAATTTATACATCCCGCACAACCGACTGACGCCCCTTCNAGAAGCAGAACAATATTGAGGCGAAGTGGGGAAGGGGAAAAGGGCAGATGCTTACCTTGAAGTAAGGAAGAGGAGGGGGCATAATATATTTTTTAATGAAACAAGTGCCTGTGATGTTAATTGCCAGAATTGAAAATGGGTTTTGATTGATTGATTGATTGATTGATTGATTGATTGATTGATTGATTGATTGATTGATTGATTGGTGTTTAACGTCCAGCGAGCAATTTTTCAGGGAGGGGGTTTGAAAATGGAACTTTGAATTAAGCCAAATTAAATGAGATAAAAATGAATGACATTCAACCGTGAAATATTCGAGGTTCCTGGAGTGTATGAAAATCCAAGGCGGAAAACCCGTGACTGGCCTTAACAGTCTATGTAAAATGTCTGAAATACATGCAATTGGTGGAGTTCGTCACCAAATTTACCTACGAATAATATTTTGTCGTCAACTTGCCGGAATTAATTTGGATTCCTGAACTCTGGATAAAGGACTGGGGGCTATAAGGGCCTTACATGGCCCCATATTTAATGAATTTGAAAAAAAATACTTGATCAAAAGTAGATGTGTTCTATTTAGTCGAGTCGTATTACACAACAGCCGTCTTTAGAGACCGACTAGAAGACCACGTTCTTCAGCCAAAATCATAACTACAGCACGAACGATTATGGACAAACAACAATTGTGAGTCGATTAATTATGTCTTCAGAAAAGCCGTTGATTGGACGCCACAACCCATGGTAGCATCCCAAATTGCCGATTCCCAAATTGCCGAGTCCACTTAGACGATTCCCAAATTGCTGACATGAAAAATATTGTTATTGCAAGTTGAATAATGCTTCTAATATATGAAGGAAAATTGTAAATAATGAAATAAATATTTCTTTTGAAATGGTCCGACATACCAGGGAGTTTAGATTATAGTATTCAAGCTCAAAGTCAAAAGGATATACGGTGGATTAATCCTGCAGACAACCATGATTTCTGCCTTTCTTTACTATGGTAGGAACATCCATGGTGATTTTTTTTAAAGAATGATTGTGCATGCAGAAAGAAGAAATTTTATACAGGATTTCAATTAATCAAATTTGTTTGGAGTTAATTAATTGCCGATCATTTATTAAAATCTACCATAATCACATATAATAAGCTTGGATATTGTTGGTATATGGTACCAAAGGCATAGCTTACGTTGAGGCAACCGAGGCAGCTGCCTCGGTAAAAATATATGCAAAAAAAAATATAAAGACAGATTAAATGGATTAACACTGTTGCATATCCACAAGGATAAAGATGTTGACAGGGTCCGTGTGTTAGATAAGTTTGATGCAAGTGGGAGTCGCAGAATCGGAGCTTTGTACCTTTAGTGAGAACTCATTGGTACTAACTAACAGTTGTTCAATGTTCAAATTACCAGCTCTCTGTACAATAAATAAGTTCTTTATCTGTTGATTTCTAGCTTACTAATTATAAACAACAAACAAAAGGCAAAAGGCACATTAGAGGCAGTCTTGAACTTGCCATGAGGCATACTATTATACTCATAGTTGAAGGGTTTAGGCCTCATTGCAACTTCAAGATGAAGAACAGCAATTATAAGGTGTTGTTCCTGTATAGCAATCATGAACATAGTATGTTCAAGTTTATATGTGTGATTTTGTCTAATGCAATCCATAATATTTTTGAATCGGCAATTAACAAAGTTTCTTAGACTAAGTTGTACATGTTAGATGACCATTATGAATGTACTGGTCCCAAATATACTCTAAATTGCCCACAATCGCTTATGGGGGGGGCTTGGTTCCCCAAACCCCCCAACGGGGCTTTGCCCCTGTACCCCACTTGGGGCTTCAGGCAGCCCCAGACCCCCTGCCTCGGTAGAATAACATAGTAAGCTACTCCCCTGGGTATACTAAAATTTAGTACATTTTTAGATTACTGAAATCATCAATCAGCTCTAAATAATTTGCTATTTAACGACAATTTTCGGCATTTCTTTTTTCTTTCTTACTTAGTAAAACTCTAAATAAACATTTACTTATTTGTAGTTTATTTCCATTGTTCTTCAATCGTTTGAGTAATGAGTATCGGCATCTCCTAGACTCCTACCCAACAATCAGTATGCATTTGATTATGGTTTTTCTAATTAAAATTGTGCGAAAAAGTACTGCTTTCAATAAAACATATACACATTATCAATATTTTTTTTAAATACAAAATAATATTATGAAATTTTGTCATTTTCAACAAAATTTCGGCAAAATGGACTCGGCAATATTGTATTCGGCAATCTGGGATTCGGCAATCTGGTACTAATTCCAACCCATTCCCAAGCTGACAACCAAACTATTGAACGTCGTTCGCGTTCAATGATGTAGGTTTAAAACGATCTCTTTATGGTACCGGAAACTACGAACTCTGTGGAAGATACAAAAGACATAGTGTTTCTCACCAATGTTGGTTTTCAAAGACACTCGAGCAGCGTGAGCGCTTATTTCAAAAGTTGTTGAGTGACCACACTCCTCTAGTCACAGCCGTCAAATCTACATGTTCAGATTTCGAAGTTCCGAAACCCCAGAAACATGCCAAGAAACCTCACCAGAACAAATGACCTCGAACCAATCGTACACAGCCAAGATATTAGAACTTTCTTTTTCCATCCTTCAACTCATTATGTTTTTAGAACTATATAACTGAATTAATTGAAATACATGTATTGTATATTGTGTTTTGCTTCTGTCGTATTATTTTAAATACACATTCAACAATTAACAAGTACATGTATATGTACTACATGTATATGTACTTTTAAAAAAATGTGCAGACAAATGATCATCTTTTCTTTAATAATTCTATTTTATAAACTGTGTACTTTAATTTTTTTTACAATTTCCTTAATATGTACTTTTTATTTAAAAATATTCTTATTGCATGTACTTTTTAAAATAATTTTAAGTTGCATAGAATTTACTCCCAAAAAACATCTCTCAGTCCCAGACCAAACCATTGTTTTCTGAAAGTATTAATATTTTCAAACTTTGTGATTGTACGTACGCACAAAACATTTTTCATGCATATAACTATTTATTATGTATACCTGTTTTTGTTATGAATAATTTATTTATTAAATAAAATATATAAAAATCCATTTTATGGTGTATTTTGTTTGGCCAAGAAACGATAGACCTAGTAATTTGTTTATTGGATTTTCTGTCATCCGGGTGTGTAATGAGCGGCATGTCAAAGGGATATAAGAAAATCCTTCATAACTCCTAAATCGTTCAAGTTATCTGCACAAAACTTTGACAGTTCAATAACTATAATGTACTGAAGTCATATACATGTCCTGTGTCAAACTAAAATAACCGCATCATGCACTTAGGGGTCCTGGGCGGTGTTTAGACGTACCCTACAACCCCACTTTCACAACTACATTTCAGTAATATCGTTGCTGTCTAGCTTAGACGGAACAACACGTTTCTGGAGTAAACTTCATCAGGTAATTCTAAGTCAAAAGTTTGGAAAGTCAAATAATTAAAATATCTTTGGAAGCAAAAACAAAAACGCTTGGCATATTATCATTAATATTGTGTAGTTATCTATAGGTGCCACGTGCAAGCATTCATTGGAGTCGACTATCAAATTATTTTGGTTTGCTATGACCTGACCGTTCAACCATCCAAACTACACTTGCCCAAATCATTTTACTTGGAATTCTAAAGATTATTGTTTATCTATCAAAAGATCACTCCTTTTTCCTAATAAAATGCAAATGATATATTCAAAATACTAAAGGGACCCGGGTGGCTCAATGAGTTAGGTCGTTGGATCTAACAATTCATACAAGCCTATCACCAATACGGCATGGGTTCGCGCCCGATTTTGTAAATTACCAAAAGGGTGCACTCGACTCGCAGCCGCATGTGATAACGTTTATCAGTTGCTTGCCCATGGTCGGTGGTTTTCTCTGGGTACTCCGGCTTCCTCCACCACTAAAACTGGTCGCCATGATATAGCTGAAATATTGTTGAAAGTGGCGTTAAAACAACAAATATCCATAAATACAAAATGTATGATTTAGCAGTAAATAAGTCGGTTAGAAACATTACTGTTTTGGGTGTACTTGACTTATTGCCAACTTTCAATAACATCACTTAAATCATCCAATAGCTATTGACTTCAGTTATTAAATGCAAACGGAAAAAGCTTATAGAGAAAATACTGTATTCAAACAAGCGTTACAGAAAACCGAAGGGACAATCAAGATTGGTCAATCCAGAGACACTGGCAACATTGGGAACACACGACGACACAGGACCGCAAGACAAACAAAACACAAAAACACAACGCAGAAAACTAAAAAGATGAGTAACAGCTTACAAGACACAAGCCGTGTTACAAAGACAGTATATGTGATAAGTTAAAAAAAGAAGTTTTTGAAAGCAATTGGTTTAAATATTGTGTGGGAATATGAAGAGCTCTTTTTATATTTTAAGACTGTACCTTGTTAGACCTAAATTTCTTTACTTTAAAGTTGTTCAAGAAAGTTTTGCTATAAAAACTACTACAAACATACTAAATGTATACTTTGAGTGTTCAGATGAGTATGAGATAATGAGGTTCAACTGTATTAAACTTATTTTAGAAATGTGACAAATCAGTGATTTTCTCAGGGAACGTCGGTTTCATCCGCCAATAAACAGACAGCCATGATATACCGGTACCTAACTGGGAAAAAATATTAAACACAATCTACCCTGCATGTAATCAAAAATAGATCTTGAATTGCACATACCTTTTTAGCTCGCCTTGCCAAAGGCAATGTGAGCTTTTGCCATCACTTGGCGTCCGTCGTATGTCGTCCGTTATTTTTTCACATTTTAATCTTCTCCTCCGAAACCCCTCAGCCAAATGAAGTGAAACTTGGTAGGAAGCATCTATGGAAGGTCCTCTCTAAAGATTGCTCATTTTGTCTCGATTCATTAACAAACATGGCCACCATAGGCAATTCTTGTTTCTGATTGGCCGATTTTTAAAAATCTTCCCTTCTCAAACACTTGTCCAAATGAACCGAAACTGGGTAGGAAGCATCTATGACAGGTTCTCTATAAAGATTGCTCATTGCGTCCCGATCCGTTAACAAATATGGCCGCCACAGACAATTCTTGTTTCTGATTGGTTGATTTCTAAAAAAACGTCTCCTCTGAAACCGCTTTGCCAAATGAACCTAATCTAGGTAGGAAGCATCTATGGCAGGTCCTCTATACAGATTGCTAATTTCATCCCGATCCGTTTACAAACATGGCCGCCACAGACAATTCTTGTTTCTGACTGGTTGATTTCAAAAGAATCTTCTCCTCTGTAACCGCTTGGCCAAATGAATCGAAATGTGGTAGGAAGCATCATTGGAAGGTCCTCTATAAAATTTGCTCATTTATTTCCGATCCGTTAGCAAACATTGCCGCCACAGGCAATTCTTGTTTCTGATTGGTTGATTTCTAAAAAATCTTCTTCTCTGAAACCACTTTGCCAAATGAATCAAAACTTGGTAGGAAGCATCCTTTGAATGTCATATACAACGATTGCGCATTTACTTTCCATCTGTTAATAAACATGGCCGCCACAGGCCATTCTTGTTTCTGATTGGTCGATTTCTAGAAATCTTCATAAACACAATAACCCTAACCCTAAAAATCTTCTTCTCTGTGACTGCTTAACCAAATGAACCGAGACTTGGTGGGAAGCACATATGGAAAGTGCTGTATTAAGTTTCCTCAATGCAGAATGAAAGGTGCATGAGCGACACAGGCTCAGCCCTCTGAGCCTCTAGTTTCTTATATATCACTGCTGTATCTCAATATATTACAAAAGGTGGACAGCAATTAAAGATCTAATTTAAATGAGATTATATTTGAATATATCAACTGTAATAAATATCAAAATTTTAACAAATTCCAACCAAGAGACTCGGAGCTATAAATTCACTAGCCACATAGCAGCTTTTCTCTCTGTGGTTTTGATCACTGAGATGCTTGAAATCTGCATACAAACATCATATGATCAAAACGTTCAACTGATTTTAAAGAGTTATCTCCCTGTAGTGTTAGGTACCACCTTAATATAAATATATTATTACTGATTGATATTTACCGTTATCAGTATTTTTTTTAA
>MJUT01017182.1:43811-56400 GCA_002080005.1 Gigantidas platifrons | reverse complement strand
TTGTGTCATTGCCTGTTTTTGTGCATCAATATGTACACAAGTTTTCTCATGGTCAGATACTGTACTGATTTAATAATTTTTGGAACCTGCGAAGAAAAGATGTTTTTTTCTCGAGTCCTGCAATTTTTTTATACTTATCCCCTTATTGGGCCGTATTCAACACAAATTTTGCGAGTCATTCCTTTTTCGTCATCATTTTCAAAAATGATTTTGTAGCCAAGGTTTGTCTGTAGCCCAGCTGCTTAAAAATAACTAGGGATGTCAAAATTTCTGGAATTCAATACTCGAGTACTCGGAACAGATACTCGCGAGTACTTGAGTACTCGGAAGACACCTCAACATTCTGAAGAAATCTATGACCCGAGACTATCACTATCATTATTCCGTTGATGATCTGTTGAAAGACAAAATTAATACCAAATTACGTATGATCCGACTATACAGATTTGATGACCAAATAGATACAATATTTTTCTCTGAAATCCTTTGACGATTTGAAGAAAGACCAATACCAAATTGTACTTTTCAACCAAACATTTGACAAATATATGACCAAATAGATACAATATTTTTCTCTGAGATGTTTTGACGATTTGAAGAAAGACTAATACCAAATTGTACTTTTCAACCAAACATTTGACAAATATACGACTACAGTGCAATATTTAATTGAGAATGAAAATTTAATCTTTTTAAATAAACATTTATTACACAATTAATCATCAAACATACCTACAAAGGAGTGACAGTTACAATTACATGCATGATTAATAATCAAAGGCAAATATGGCTTAATTGTAAGTTTTTGATCCGTAAACACAATCACTGTACAAAGACCGCTATAAATACACCTAATCAGTTGTATGGGGTTCATTGCGGGGCACTTTAATTATACACCCCGCAAACAAAGTTTGGGGGGGTATACAGGAATCACTCTGTCCGTCCGAATACACCTAATCAGTTGTATGGGGTTCATTGCGGGGCACTTTAATTATACACCCCGCAAACAAAGTTTGGGGGGGTATACAGGAATCACTCTGTCCGTCCGTCCGTCCATGTACCTTGTAAGCGCAACTCCTCCTAAACGGCTTCTTGGATTTTTGTGAAACTTTACACAGTTGTAGGGCTCTACCTGCAGATGTGCATGAAGGAATACCGTTGCTGTCTAAAATTTAGAAGGGGAGTTAATTCAGCTTATACTTTCACGAAAAAGGGGCGGGAGGGGGACATGTACCTTGTAAGCGCAACTCCTACTAAACTGCTTATTGAATTTTTATGAAACTTTACACAGTTATAGTACACTACCTGCAGCTGTGCATGAAGGAATACCGTTGCTGTCTAAAATTTAGAAGGGGAGATAATTCAACTTATACTTTCAAGAAAAGGGGGGGGGAGCATGTACCTTGTAAGCGCAACTCCTAAACTGCTTATTGAATTTTTATGAAACTTTACACAGTTGTAGTACACTACCTGCAGATGTGCATGAAGGAATACCGTTGCTGTCTAAAATTTAGAAGGGGAGATAATTCAACTTATAATTTCACGAAAAGGGTGTGGGGGGCATGTACCTTGCAAGCACAACTCCTACTAAACTGCAAGCGGGGGGGTATAACTCAGTGAGGTCACTCACAGTTCTAGTTTTGTCCTTGTTTAGAAAAATGATCTGATCTACAACTTCGGATGATAGTCTATTTCGAAGTTTTGTTACAATGAAAAAATCCTCTCCGAAGGAACGGATGTTGCCGGTGATTTTTGTGGAGTCATTTTAACGTACCAATTTTATTTCTAGCTACTTAGAACATACGGAAGAAGAAGAACTGTATTCTTATTTGTTCACACTTAAACTTTACTTCAAAATATTCAAAGAGAAAAATGAAAGGGAAAATGTCTAAAGATAAAAAAGTTAGGCGAGTATTCGAGTACGAAAATTGTACTCGATACTCGGACCTTCCGAGTAATACTCGAATACTTGAGTACTCGTTAATATCCCTAAAAATAACCACTTCCTATAGGCTTCATACTTTTCATTATTTTTGTACTGAGCATCATCGTTGCTCTTCCTCTTCACACCCAGCTTAGTAGCTGTGTAAAATTTAATCGGCCAGGATGTAGCCATGCTGTTGTTTGTTATGGTACGGAAGCTCTCGGGTCTCATCCGACATTGGAAAGAACAATCGGAATTCCGAATGAATCTTCACTATTATATAAAAACCATTATGTGGAACGGGTACAAATTTCTGGGAAAAATGAAAACATCGCATTTTTTTATGCCCCCGTGTCAAAGAGTCGGGGCATATTAATTTACCCTTGTCCGTCTCCGTTCGTCCGTCCGGATATAGCTGCATGGTTTGTCTGGCTATCTCCTCCTACAGTTTTGGAGCTACAGCTGTAATATTGTGTATGATGTTTAAACACATAATGGAGGTGTGCATGTCCACAGGATTTTGATTTTCATCAAATATTCTCAAAATGACAGGTAATTGAACTTAGTCATTTTGTTCGTCTGTCCGGATATAGATACATGGTTTGTCCGGCTATCTCCTCCTACAGTTTTGGAGCTACGGCTTTAATATTTTGTATGATCTTTATACACATAATGGAGGTGTGTATGTCCACAGGATTTTGATTTTCAACAAATATTTGATAATGGCAGGTAGTTGGACTTTTTTATGCCCCCGCGACGAAAAGTCGCGGGGGGGGGGGAGCTTTTGCCATCACTTGGCGTTCGTCGTCCGTCAGCCGTTCACTTTTCACATTTTAATCTTCTCCCCTGAAACCCCTCAGCCAAATGAATTGAAACTTATTAGGAAGCATCTGATTCTGATTGGCCTATTTTTAAAAATGTTCTCCCCTGAAACTACTGATCTAAATGAATTGAAACTTGGTAGGAAGCAACTATGGAAGGTCCTCTATAAAGATTGCTCATTTCGTCCCGATCCATTAACAAACATGGCCGCCACAGGCAGTTCATGTTTCTGATTGTATGCTTTCTTAAATAAAATCTGTTTTTCTGTGGAAAGAGAGATAACTCTAATTTAAATATTGACATTTACTTTAGTATAATACAGTTAAATTGAATCTGTATAGAAAAATGTGACCGAGATACTCACCCTAAACCATATATATTTATGATCAGGATGACTAGGCAAATTAAATGCCTTATAGCACAGGCCCCGGGGTCACACCCCACCCCACTACCTGAAGTGAACTTTTTAATGGTTGAGATCCCCTCCCCTAAACCATATATATTTATGATCAGGGTGTCTAGGCAAATTAAATGCCTTATAGCTCAGGCCCGAGAGGGTCATACCCCACTCCTACCTGAAGTGAACTTTTTAATGGTTGAGACCCCTACCCCTAAACCATATATATTTATGATCAGGGTGACTAAGCAAATTAAATGCCTTATAGCTCATGTCCCAGGGGGTCATACCCCACCCCCTACCTGAAGTGAACTTTTTAATGGTTGAGATCCCGACCCCTAAACCATATATATTTATGATCAGGGTGACTAGGCAAATTAAATGCCTTGTAGCTCAGGCCCCATGGGTCATACCCCACCCCCTACCTGAGGTGAACTTTTTAATGGTGGAGATCCCCACCCCTAAGCCATATATATTTATGATCAGGGTGACTAGGCAAATTAAATGCCTTATAGCACAGGCCATGGGGGGTCATACCCCACCCCCTACCTGAAGTGAACTTTTTAATGGTTGAGATTCCCACCCCTAAACCCTATATATTTATGATCAGGGTGACTAGGCAAATTAATGCCTTATAGCTCAGGCCTTGGGGGGTCATACCCCACCCCCTACCTGAAGTGTATGTTGACGTTATCACAGTAATAGTGTAGACACCAGAAGTAGTCTGCCTAACATTTCAAACATCATGACAAGAAAGACGGAACGAGATCGGAATTGACATGATTCGAAACAACAGTATTGTGCTATACACAGTCCAAAAGTCCCTGTACTCTATCGTTCATAAGATAATAGTTACACCTGCAAATATTCAAGGTCGAGATCGACTGATCATGAGTCAGCAAAGTCGGAAACAATTTTCAAGTCAACAAGTAACAAACTGAAACCTGACGGTGATGCAAAATACGAGAAGGACAAACGTAAATTTTAAAATCATTTCAACAATCTTGGACAACACGCTTCCCCTGTTGGCCTTTTAATTTGCCAGGGTGAGCACAGACATTTTCTCCAGGCTTGGGCTAGTATGTATGCTTAAATCTGTCAGCCTTGCAAAAAGTCATTTCCAAATAGCCCGGGGCTAGTTAGGAGTGAAAGAAAATTTCAACACCTGATTATATCCTTATTCTTTTTACGTGAGATACCAGGTGCAGATCCAGGGGAGTGCACCCGGCGCACGCCCCCCCCTAAAATTGGAAAAAATATGATTTTTTTTGCATAAAATTGTGATTTTTCACATGAAATACTCAAAAACATTTCGCACCTCGCTCCGCTCGGCACAATTTTTTGTTGTTGTGCCTCCCCTAGCTTAAAATCCTGGATCCGCACCTGGATACCGGTGGTTAAACCAAACTTCAAATTTTTCCTTGAAAGATCCTAATTTAAATTAATCAAGAAAAGATCAAAAGATTTTCTATTTCTACTTTTTCATTTGAAAAGTATGTTGAATTGGGATTGCTATGGTCATAATTTCATTAAACTGCAATGTACCAAAAAAGTCTATTTCCCAGTAATGCATAAGAACGCTTACACTTTTTTTCAGTCTGTCCAAGTTGAGATAGAACTTGGTCATAGAGTCTCAAAGAGAGAGAGTCCTTCACCAGATGGTTACACTCATGATTGGAGAGTGTATGTTAGAGGACCAGAAGGATGTAATATTGCTCACTTTATTGAAAAAGTTGTTTTTCATCTTCATCAGAGTTTTCCTCATCCAAAAAGAGGTAATTGTAAATGTATATATTCAAGACCTGATTAAAGCAAGCAAGGTACAATGCATATGTAGTTCAACCTGTCTACAGCGAACTTTAAATAAAGTCTCATTGTAGGAAATCTTTATTAATTTAACCTGTATAAGCCAAACACCTGTGTATACTGGGTAACAAGTACAAAATTGGTTCCAAGGAGGTTTGGATTTGACAGGTTTCACATTCAAGCAAACAACATGCAATGTTCAAATATTTTGTTTTTTATTAAGTATATATTAGTGGCCATTGCACACAAATGGTTATCAACTACATGTATGTAGAACATGTATATAATATTTTATCATATCATTGCTGTACAGTTCGACACTGTCACTGTTTGTTTTTTCTCAATCACACAAACCATGATTTCTTGACATGTCACAATACTCATGTTGTTCGTTGGTAGTATATATAGGTAAAACTAAAAACATTTTTATACAATTTTTGCATTTATTTCTTTAGCTAAGATAATAAAACAAACACTTTCTAACCATGATGTGCTGGGGAACATAATGCATTAGTTTATCCTTATTTCTGTTAGTGTTAATTATTTCTATCAGTACCCATTTATTTATTCATCTTACTACTCAAAAGAAGAAGAAAATATACATTGTGAAAAATATAAAGAAAAGAAGAATTTTTTTACATAGTAAGAGAAGAGAATATTTGGTCACAGGTACATGTACTCAGGGACAGAATATCTTCACCCTTTTTAGCTCACCTGGCCAAAGGCCATGTGAGTTTTTGCCATCACTTGGCATTCGTCGTCGTTCGTCCGTCCGTCATACGTCGTAAACTTTCACATTTTACTCTTCTCCTCAGAAACCACTGGGTCAGTTGCAACCAAACTTTGGTGGAATGGTCTTTGGATGCCCCCTTCCAAAATTGTGTCCGGTGATCCCGACTTCCAACCAAGATGGCGACCAAGCTAAAAATAGAAAAAAAAGGGGGATGAAATTTTAATTGTCCATTGCTTGCTTTAGTATAAGTCAAAATGAGCTCTAATTTCAACTGCAGCTACATGGCAAGGAGTAGTTTAACATATATTCTGGATTTTTCTGTAAAATTTTTCTTTCAGCCGATTTATACCGATTATGCAAATTAGGCAGATTTTGATAAAAGATCACATTTAAATCTTCTCCTCTGAAACCGGTGAACCAAATTAAACCAAACCTGGCAGGGATGGTCCCTTGGTGGGTCCCTTTCAAAATTGTGCCTGACAGCCCCGCCCTCCATTCAAGATGGCTGCTGTTACTAAAAATAGAAATTTCTTCAATTGTCCATTGCTGCTTTAGTATAAGTCAAAATGAGCTCAAATTTTAACTGTAGCTACATGGCAAGGAGTAGTTTCACATATATTCCAGGATTTTCTGTGAAATTGTTCTGTCGGCCGATTTATACCGATTATGCAAATTAGGCATATTTTGATAAAAGATCACATTTAAATCTTCTCCTCTGAAACTGGTGAACCAAATTAAACTAAACCTGGCAGGGATGGTCCCAGGGTGGGTCCCTTTCAAAATTGTGTCTGACAGCCCTGCCCTCCATTCAAGATGGCTGCTGTTACTGAAAATAGAAATTTCTTCAATTGTCCATTGCTGCTTTAGTATAAGTCAAAATGAGCTAAAATTTTAACCGCAGCTACATCGGATGGAGTAGTTTAACAGTTTAACATATATTCCATTTTTTTCTGTGAGCCGATTTATACCGATTATGCAAATTATGCATATTTTGAAATAGAAAAAAGTGAGGATGAAATTTTAATTGTCCATTGCTGCTTTAGTATAAGTCAAAATGAGCTCAAATTTTAACTGCAGCTACATAGCAAGGAGTAGTTTAACATATATTCCGAGTTTTTCTGTGAAATTTTTCTGTCAGCTGATTTATACCGAGTATGCAAATTAGGCTTATTTTGATAAAAGATCACATTTAAATCGTCTCCTCTGAAACCACTGAACCAAATTGAACCAAACCTGGCAGGGATGGTCCCTGGGTGGGTCACTTTCAAGATTGTGTCCGACAGCCCTGCCCTCCATTCAAGATGGCTGCTATTACTAAAAATAGAAATTTCTTCAATTGTCCATTGCTGCTTTAGTATAAATCAAAATGAGCTCATATTTTAACTGCAGCTAAATGGCAATGAGTAGTTTAGCATATATTCTGGGTTATTCTGTGAGATTTTTTCAACCAGTTTATTCCATTTAGGAATATTAAGAGAAAAAAATCACATCTAAATCTTTTGCTCAGAAATTTGAGTTGAAATGATCTTTGGGTGGCCCACTTTCAAAATTATGTGTAACACCCCCATTTTCTATTAACTTTAGATGTAAAATTGAAAACCAGGTGAGCGATTACAGGCTCGTGGGAGCCTCTAGTTTCCAACCCTACGAAAAAAAAATTATATTATATCATATCCTTAAGCTATTATTTACAGCTTAAGCATTGGTTAATTTGATATGCATGCATATCATCAGAAAATCACCCACAAAAAATCCATCTACGATTTAGTTTTACATTGCATTTGTATGATGGGTGGGGTGGTTCCGTGTAGAAAGGTTTTGAAAGATTTTCCGTCAGTCTGATCCTACAAAATATTTGAATACTACCAACATCTGAAAATGGTTTAGAATAGTAAGACACAATGAATTTTATTGATTTAACTATTTATTATGCCGTTCATGCTATATGTATATATATATCTGCTATTATTTATTAAACAGTCTTTCTAAAATAAAAAATTTTATACCCCCACTCGTAGAGAGGGGGCTATATTGCAATCACCTTGTCCGTCCGTCCGTCCATCCGTTCACACTTTCGTAACAGATATCTCAGCTTCTACTGGAAGAAATGATTTTATATTTGATATATGGCTTTGCCATGGTGACTTGTACCATGTCTCCCCTTTCCAAGTTTACCGCACATCTACTTCCTGAGAGAATTTTTCATGTTTGCGGTTATGAAAACTTTCGTAACAGTTATCTCAGCTTCTACTGGAAGAAATGATTTTATATTTGATATATGGCTTTGGCATGGCGACTTGTACCATGTCTCCCCATCCAGGTTTACCGCACATCTACTTCCTGTTTACCGTGCGACTTACAAATGAACGAGTGGGGGTATTCTTAGCACGACGTAGCGTGCAACATCTTGTTGACAGATAATTTTAAAGAGTTTGATTTAGATATTGAATATTGCCTTAATATAAATATTTTGTATGTGAAAGTAGAGACATGTCTGATGGAAGAGGATACTGAATATTGCCTTAATATATATAAATATTTTGTATGTGAAAGCAGAGACATGTCTTATGGAAGAGGTGCCTATATCATTCTTTTAAAATTAAAAACTATTTTGTTCACTTGGAGCTAGAATAATATTGGCCGAAATACACATACTTTAAAATGTCGAAATGAAGATTATCAGTATTACAGTAACCGTACGCAGTGCGGTCTTATGTATGGGCACAATGGGCAGTTGCCCGGTGGTCTCACGGGCAAATGAACCCCATACTAATCTATATATGTTGTATATGGCATGATTTTTAATGTTTAAACACTGATTTTGTTGGAAGTACTAATACAAGAAATATATGTTTAATTTTATCGACCATTTACAGTTTTATTTCTGTGAGTGTTTGTAAAGATAGAGGCCTCAGTGCATTGCTTTGACCGGGGCCTATGTTGCTGATAAGATGACCATGACCTACGTCATTCATCATTTACACTTCGTAAGCATGTATCGGCTGTACATATCATGGTATAGGCCAATATTGCTTATGTATGTTGGTTGTATTAACTGATATTTTCGTAATAAAACTCTTTTCTTACGACTTAAAAGACCATACTTTCATTTTACATACACTGGCGTCTAATACCCCTTTCTAATGGTTGATACCACCCGCGTATTAGTACTAGTTAGCCTTCAATGTTTGCACTGTCCCTAGTCCTACAATAAAAGATTCCATACTTTTTTCTCGTAATTTTCTATTGTACTTCATTTAACTTTCCAGTGGATGTCATAGGGGATATAAATGTATTTTTAGTATCATTTAATTTCAAATACTAACGTCCTCTCTATAGGCCGTGCCTACTCATATTAGCCTGGAACTGGTTAACAGAATTTGTTAACTCATTTATCTCTTTACTACTTGAAGAGTTGAAAGGAGTCCCTTGGCCATACCTACCCGTACTAGGCCCATGCCAAAAAGGTGGCAAACTATATGGATCTATAGTTTGATTTTGTGGATACATATAAATTTGTGGGCCACCTAGATCTATAAAATTCATTGCTCCTTATACCTGAAGGAGCCATGGATGAGCTAGGAATAGTGGTATCAATAGGCCTACTGACGGTGTTGCGTAGTCTTGGCCTGAGGACGAGTCAGCCTCAATTGAAACCCAGATGAATTATTGGGGCCAGTGAAGGAGCTCGGTCGATTGGTAACAGAAGATATAAAAACCTGTCTGGAACCATCCACAATTTCATCTATTGCCGGAGCAACAGATGTAGGAAATTGTGGATTATCTTCCAAACCTCTATCCCAAAACTCATCCGAGGTGGTAGCTGACTGCCAGGGAGAAAGACCAAGTCCTTGTTCTTCTCTATTTTCTATAATAATATCAATAAGTATCTTGTATTACCTGTGTATAATACTTCTATAAAAAAAATCACAAAATCACATCACACGTGCTGCATGCAGTAGTGGAACCGGAAAAGTGATGAAGGAATAGGGTGCGCTTGTGCCAAGTTAAGGTAGAGGTCATCAGTTTTTTGTTTCTTTCCGGTTCATGTCTGCTGCTAGTGGATGTTATCTAAATTGTTATAAAACGAATCTCTAGTCATGTTTTATTAAAGATGTAACATTTTAAGGATGAAAATTTAGAAATCTAAATTTATGTGTTTGATGTTGTGTTTATATATTCACGAAACAGTCCTCATCCATGTCATTGTGCTTATGTTTACCATTATCAGCTGTTGTTTATAAGTAACTCCCAGCCCACTTTATTATAAATAATGATATTTTAATGTGCATGTCTCCTGATCAGGCTGATCGGATGTTTCTGGTTTAAACAATAAATGTTTTTATTCTAGTTGTAATTGTTACTTTTTTCCAGTTGTAAGTGATCCTCCGTTCCAAGTTGCTGAGAGTGGTTACGCAAGTTTCTGGTTGCCCATTGACATTTATTTCAAGGATAAGGAAGAGCCAATTAGGCATTTCCAGTATGACCTTTCTCTTGAGCTTGTTGATACACCAGTAATACGATGTGAGAAGTTAACATTCAGGAACCCAACTGAAGAATTCAAAAAGACATTATTGAAAGCTGGAGGAGTAAGTCTTACATTTATAACAATACATACAAATATTAATTTTATTTTCTATATATAGTACTCTGTTAAGCCTTAAGAGTAAATTAATTTCATGTACATTTCAAGTATTTTTAAGTGTCAATATAATTTTATTAAGGTTTGTGCAACCCAGTCCTTGGTTTTTCATATGCCAATTAATTATATGTAAAACATTATAAATATAAAACCAAGCTATTTTCATAGTGAAAATAATTATACCTCCGCTCCACCGGAGGGGGAGTATACAGTTTTACCTCTGTCCGTCCGTCCGTCCCAGATATTTTTCGTCGCATTTTTCTCAGCAACTATTAATGGCAGAAATCTGATATTTGGTCGCAAGCTTCATATAGGTATGCCATATTGTGGGAAGCATTTTTGGACCCGTTAGATTCCTACTTCCTGTTTGCTGACATAGTTGGTTTTTATACACATTGAACATATATGTGGGGGTATCATAAGTGAGCATTAGCTCACAGTTCATCTTGTTTGTTGTATCAAATATGAGTGCCTAGTTGTGGTCCAACAGCTCTTTAGTCCGACAGTTCGATGGTCCGACAGTTCGATAGTCCGACAGTTCGATAGTCCGACACAATGGTAACTACTCGACAATTTCCGTTGCATGGAAATTTAGGTAATTTTACAGCAGCGAATATGGCTGAGTAGCTACGTTAAAAAAAGAAGTCCGGCAGTCGTCAGCTTCAATACTGCAATCGGCGACTTCTCCAAATAACCACGGACGTATGAATGATTAAATTAACAGTCAGTAAATACAAATAAAAGACAAATGTGTCCATAGGACACGGATGCTCCCTGCCGTCGGCAAACAAGAAGTGTGGCACAGGTCTGAAAATAGGAGTCATACATAGTACAAGCTCCATGCCAAAAATAAAATCGAGTCGAGATATCTTTTTACGGAAATTTTCATGTTTTTGACGTTTAAATTGCACAACTTAAGTCGGTCGCTTCAGAAAATACTAGGCCAACAGACCCGAGTAGTGTTGCTCACGCAATACAACTTCTGATTTATTAAGTGATATACATTTCGGTAATAGCTGGGATATCTTCGACGGAAAATTTTGTTACGGACGTACGTACGTGTACTGACGAAGGGGTAAAACTTATATATGACAGGAGCATATTTTACAGTACATCACCTCGTTCATCAGGTGTTAACTAGTGAATGTGCTAACTTCGAATAGAGAAGATTGCAGGTTTTATACCCATAAAAATTGGTAGTTGATGCTAATGTCTGCTTTATTTAGGTATTCTGCATCTTGCATGGCAAGACTGGTTGACCAGGGGTGGAGAAAAATTAGAAAATTGACAATGTCAAAGAGGGCCTCTCCGGCACATATAAGAATTTTAAAATATTGCAATGTCCTCAATACTGAATTTTCCTTGTTGTTTAGCTCACCTGGCCAAAGGCCATGTGAGCTTTTGCCATCACTTGGCGTCTGTCCGTCGTACGTCGTAAACTTTCACATTTTAATCTTCTCCTCAGAAACCACTGGGCCAATTGCAACAAAAATTTGGTGAATGGTCCTTGGATGGCCCCCTTCCAAAAATGTGTCCGGTGATCCCGACATCCAACCAAGATGGCCGCCAAGTTAAAAATACAAAAAGGGGGGATGAAATTTTAATTGTCCATTGCTGCTTTAGTATAAGTCAAAATGAGCTCAAATTTTAACTGCAGCTACATGGCAAGGAGTAGTTTAACACATTTTCCGTTTTTTTTTTCTGTGAGATTTTTCTTTTAGCCGATTTATACCGATTATGCAAATTATGCATATTTTGATAAAAGATCACATTTAAATCTTCTCCTCTGAAACTGCTGAACCAAATTAAACCAAACCTTGCAGGGATGGTCCCTTGGTGAGTCCCTTTCAAAATTGTGTCCGACAACCTCGCCCTCCATTCAAGATAAAGGTAAAAGGTAAAAAGGTAAAATTCATTTAGGACAGATACCAACTAAATCTAGTGTAGTTTAAAAATATACAAATATAAAATTATATAAAACAATGTATCAAGGTTAAAATGCACTTTAAGTTGATATCCTTCCAAGGATAACCCATTAAAGCGTTTCCGCTTATTTCCAATGGGGTCCTTTAGTGTATATCACTTGTTTAATAAAATAAAAAATAAAAAAAATGAGTTAAGAGGTCACATGGCACAATTTTAGTTGATAATATTTTAAAAGATATGGCTGTAATTAATTTTTAAGATGTTGTTTTATTACTGTTTTGAAAGCGTTATGGTCTTTTATTGATTTTATGTTATTTGGAAGCGAGTTCCAATCTTTAA
>MJUT01017182.1:24561-36201 GCA_002080005.1 Gigantidas platifrons | reverse complement strand
AAACTACCTACATGTAAATAATCCAAATGCAAGAGATGTTGTTTTAGAACAAATAATGGAAAGATCTTTAATTGATCCCTTTAGGGAACTTTACCCAGATCTACAAAGATACACGTGGCGTAAAAAAAAATCCTTTTAAAATGGCTAGATTAGACTTTTTTCTTATAACAGAAAATATATTAAGCAATTTGAAAAACTGCAAGGTTGAACCTAACTATCGTTCAGACCATTCCATGATAATCTTAGAATTAGAATTTAATCCATTTATTAGGAGAAAAGGTGTGTGGAAGTTTAACAACTCTTTGCTATACGACATAGATTATATCAATATGGTAAAAGACAAAAATTTAGATGTAAAAAAACAATACTCAGCTCTTGTTTATAATTTTGATGAAATAGATAATGTTAGCAATGAAGATATTCATTTTACTGTCAATAGTCAACTATTACTTGAAACTTTGTTAATGGAGATTCACGGAAAGACAATTTCATATTCTAGTTACAAGAAAAGAGAAAATGAAAAACAAGAAAAAAAATTAAGAAATGAAATAGCTCAAATGGAAGTTGATATAAATGAAAATCAAATATCAGAGTTAGAAAATAAAAAACTGGAACTCGAAAACTACCGTAAAAACAAACTAAAAGGTAAAATGGTTAGATCCCGAGCAAAGTGGATAGACGAAGGAGAAAAAACAACCAATTATTTCTGTGGCTTAGAATCCAAAAATTTTACAAGTAAGATAATACCTAAAGTTGAAAAGGAAGATGGGACCATTATCAATAATCAGTTTGAAATTTTAAATGAAGTTAAATCTTTTTATGAGAAATTATACAACAAGAGTACCTCTGATATTGGAGAAATAACAGTTAAAAAAATAAGTGAGGATCTATCGATCATACAAAATTAACACAAGAAGAACAGGATAAATTGGAAGGTAAAATTACAATTAAAGAAACTGGTGAGGCACTTAAGAATATGAAAAATGACAAAACTCCTGGTTCTGATGGTTATTCAGCTGAATTTTTTTAATTCTTCTGGAAAGACTTACAAGTTTTTATTGTAAATTCATTAAATTATGGATATGATATTGGGGAACTATCTGTCACCCAAAAACTAGGTATAATAACTTGTCTTCCTAAAGGTAATAAACCTCGTCATCTATTAAAGAATTGGAGACCAATATCTCTTCTAAATACTGTTTATAAAATAGCATCAGGTGTTATTGCTAATAGATTCAAAACTGTTTTAGACAAATTGATTGACTTTGACCAAACAGGTTTTATTAGTGGGAGATATATTGGGGAAAACATAAGATTGATTTATGATATATTACAGTACACTGAAGAAATGAAATCTCAGGACTTCTACTTTTAATAGATTTTGAAAAAGCCTTTGACTCTGTATCATGGGAATTTTTATATAATGTATTGAAGTTTTTTAATTTCGGTCAATCTATAATTCATTGGGTAAAAGTGTTTTACAATAATATTAAATCTGCGATAATTCAGGGTGGTAATCTGTCAAATTTTTCACAATACAACGCGGATGTCGACAAGGGGATCCACTCTCACCATATATTTTCATTTTGTGTGCTGAAATTCTAGCAATTAAGATCAGAGGGAACAAGAATATATCAGGTATAAAAGTACAATGTAACTGAAACCGAGCACAAACTATCACAATTTGCAGATGACACCTCCTTGATGCCCTTGCAGAATTAGACTGGTTTGCCAAAATATCTGGGTTAAACATTAATTTTTAAAAACTCAAGTTATATGGTTTGGCAGTAAAAAATATAGTGAAGAAGTATTGTGTTCTGGCAAAAACCTTACCTGGGGAATGACTTCATTCAAATTACTAGCGGTCAACTTTGATATAGACTTAGCCAAACTTGAAAAAATAAACTTTGAAGAAAAAATTTTACAAATGAAACAATTGATAAAACAGTGGTCTCGGCGAAATCTTACAGTCATAGGAAGAATAACAGTAGTAAAGACTCTTATTCTGCCACTTTTTAACCATCTTTTTCTCTCTTTACCAAACCCAAGTCATGAAATTGTTAAAAAAAATTAATGAGCTCCTCTATACTTTCATTTGGAATTCACCTGTATGTAGAGTGAAAAAAGAAATTTTACAAAATAATTATAATAATGGTGGATTAAAAATGATTAATTTGAATGCTTTTATTCTTAGTCTAAAATCAACTTGGATTCAAAAGGATAACAAGTGGCAAAATATTTTCATTTCATTTATTGATACCGATAAGTTCTATAATTGTGGATCAGACTATATACGAAAAATACAGTCAAAACTCAAAAATACTTTTTGGAAAGATGTTTTGTTATCATGGGAAAAGGTAATAGAAAAGGAACGAAATTTTAATTGGCATTTTTTCCTTGCTAGCCCAATCTGGTTTAATAATAAGATAATGATTAACAATAAATCTATATTCTATAAGGAATGGTTTGAAAAAGGTGGTACATCTATTAATGACTTAATAAATGAAGATGGAACATACCTAACTTTAGATCAGTTTCAAGAAAAATACAAAATAGTAGTTAATTTTTTGAAATATAATAGTTTAATATCTGCCATAAGACAGGCCAAAAGGTCATTTAATACAGGAGAGAGCAGACTCGTATGTCCTTTTATTCCTTCAATTGTTCAACAACTGTTTAGACATAAAAAAGGTTCAAAAGATATGTATGATATAATCGATAAATGTACAACTACACCGACTGGGCAAAAAAAATGGTGTGAAATTTTAGATCAACCAGATTTAGACTGGAAAAAAGTATATAATCTTCCATTTAAAGTTACTAAGAACACAAAATTACAATGGTTACAGTAAAGAATCAATCACCATATCTTAGTTACAAACCATTTCCTGTCAAAAGTAAAAATAATTGACAATCCTGACTGTACCTTTTGTCACACCGAATCAGAAACTATCCAACATCTTATGTGGAACTGTAATTTTGTAAAGACTTTAATAGAAGATGTCAATAGATGGTTTCTTTTTCATAATACATGTATTAATATAACTTTTAACAAAACAACTTTCATCTTTGGAGAAACTTCAAGAGTATGTAAAGGAGAATATTATTTATCTTTGTATTAAACAATACATCTATAATACAAGATGTTTTAAAAAATCTTTGTCTTTCCAAGCATTACAAGAAAAATTGAAAGATATCATATGTATAATATAGAAAAAATGCTAGCCGTTAGAAACAAATGTCTTGCCCAATTTATTCAAACATGGAATATGTATAAAGGCGTACTATATTGATCTTTTTTGCATTATGTTTACTCTATTACATTTGATTAAAACATGAATCTGACAGTCTATCATATCATATTGAAAAAAACAACTCACTAATATTAACACCAAAATCACAACTGAAAATTTAGTTTCCCCACTTTCTCCTTAGTATTTCTTACACATCTCCTCTTTCCTCTCTTTCATTCTCTTAGAAAAAAATCCAACAATATACAATATGAATTTATATGATACTTTTGTAAATATATTTTTTTTGAGAACCAATATTGTGTTATGTATATATTGATGTAGTATTATATATTTCTAGTAATTCAACCTTTATATAATGTATTTTGTTGGATTTTGAAAAATAAAAAATTATAAAAAAAAATATATAACCTTTTATAGCTCTCTAAAATAATCCTCACCTTTTCTTATTTTCTTCCTTTTTGGTGGAGTTGAATAATCAGACAATTCAGTCTTTACTTTGACTTCTGGAACTAGACTTGCTGCATCAGTGATACCATCTTTACCGATACCTGAATGTGTTTGTTGCTTAGAGAGACTGGACTTCGGTTTCCCAAGACTCCGAATATTTTTCTTGTTCAGCTTATCTTCATGAAGAGATTGATATGCCTTTGACGTAGAAGATTTATGTTGTGAAGCAAATGATCTGTCAGTCTCTGATTTAATTGGTTGTGACAAGTCTGACCTATGAACTGATGTAAACAATCTTTTATTAAGTGGATTTGTTGTTTGTGACATGTCTGACCTTCGTTTTTTGACAGATGAGATATACATATGTGAATCTGTGGATTTTAATTTCTGGAGTTTTGTAAAATATCACTCTGTCCACTGTAGACAGAATTAGTTGTGTTGACGGGTGAATCAAGATATCTATGTTGTGATGTACATGGTGATACATTACATATGGACGATGATTTTGTAGTAGACTGATATATTACATGTGGATGATAATTCTGTGGTAGACTGTGATACACTACATGTAATTATGGATGATGATTCTGTAGTAGACTGTGATACATTACTTATGGACGACAATTTTGTCACTCTCTGCAATGGTCTGAATGGGGATGACAATTTGGTAGTAGATTGTGGTACACTACAAATGGGTGATGATTTTGTCGTGGACTGTGATACACTACAAATGGATGACGATTTTGTCGTAGATGGTGATACACTACAAATGTATGACGATTTAGTCGCACTCTGCGATGGTCTAAATGGGGATAACTATTTGGTAGTAGATTGTGATGCACTACCAATGGATGACGATTTTGTCGTAGATGGTGGTACACTACAAATGGATGACGATTTTGTCGTAGATGGTGATACAGCTCTAGGACAGTTAGATGATGATCTTGTCATAGATGCTTGTTGTATATGTAGTAATGGAATTGGAGTGTTGTTTCCAATCAATGCATGATTGGCTGTCATTCAAAGCCAGATGCTGAGTTACTGATCATTGTTAATATCATTTGATTGGTTGGCATTCAAATCCAGGTGCAGAATATCTGATCATTGTTAATGCTGTTTGATTGGCTGTCATTCAAAGCCAGGTGATGAGTCACTGATAATTGTTAATGCCATTTGATTGGTTGACATTCAAATCCAGGTGCTGAGTCATGGATCATTGTTAATGTCATTTGATTGGTTGGCATTCAAAGCCAGGTGCAGAATATCTGATCATTGTTAATGCTGTTTGATTGGCTGTCATTCAAAGCCAGGTGATGAGTCACTGATAATTGTTAATGTCATTTGATTGGCTAGCATTCAAAGTCAGGTGCAGAGTCACGGATCATTGTTAGTCATTAGATTGGTTGGCATTGAAAGTCAGGTGATGAGTCACTGATCATTGTTAATGTCATTTGATTCGTTGGCATTCAAAGTCAGGTGTAGAGTCAAGGATCATTGTTAATGTCATTTGATTGGCTAGCATTCAAATATAGGGGCAGCGTCATAGATCATTGTTAATGTCATTTGATTGGCTGACATTCAAAGCCAGATGCTGAGTCACTGATAATTTTTAATGTTATTTGATTGGCTGTCATTCAAAGTCAGGTGCAGAGTCACGTATCATTGTTAATGTCATTTGATTGGTTGGCATTCAAAGTCAGGTGCAGAGTCATAGATCGTTGTTAATGTCATTTGATTGGCTAGCATTCAAATATAGGAGCAGCGTCGTAGATCATTGTTAATGTCATTTGATTGGCTGACATTCAAAGCCACATGCAGAGTCACTGATAATTTTTAATGTTATTTGATTGGCTGTCATTCAAAGTCAGGTGCAGAGTCACAGATCATTGTTAATGTCATTTGATTGGTTGGCATTCAAAGTCAGGTGCAGAGTCACGGATCATTGTTAATGTCATTTGATTGGCTGGCTTTCAAAGTCAGGTGCAGAGTCATGGATCATTGTTAATATCATTTGATTGGCTGGCATTTAAAGTCAGGTGCAGAGTCACGGATTATTGTTAATGTCATTTGATTGGTTGGCATTCAAATCCAGGTGCAGAGTCACGAATCATTGTTATGTCATTTTAGATACGATAACGTAGCCCTCATTCCGCTTGTGCTCCATTTAGGGTTACGAATCGATCTCATTCAACGTATGGGAGCAAATTAAAAATTTTGTTCCGGGAATATTTCAACTTTCTTTTTGCATATCTGGTCAAAACTTATTATTCCCAACAATTTCTAAGTAATGGTGATATGAAATAAGTGTTACAATACCTGTTTCTATCTTCAAGACCGGTTTCGTATTTGAAAATTGTTACTTCTCCGCCATAACACCTTACGTAGACTCTCATGATGGGCGGAGCCTATCCATATATAGATCTCAATGCCAAATATGGAAAACGTTTACTACGAATTTACTACGAATTGATCCAAATAAAGATATCTCCAAAACGAGGCAAGTGCAAGTGAAATAGCAACTTGTAAACAAAATGTCGGACAGAAAGAAGATTTCATGCATTCAAATTTTCAGATGGATATAAGTCTACCATGGATTGATGCAGCCTTTACTTAACACCTCAAGGTTTACCTAAATATATTTATCTTTCAATCCCGTTAATTTTTCCTACCACTTACAACGGAATTAGGACAAAAAACCGCCCGGTGTGAATCACTCCGGGCGCTGCTCCCATACATTGAATGGGACCGATTCGTAACCCTAAATGGAGCACAAGCGGAATGAGGGTTACGTTATCGTATCTAATGTCATTTGATTGGATGACATTCAAATCCAGGTGCAGAGTCACTGATCATTTTAATGCCATTTGATTGGTTGGCATTCAAAGCCAGGTTCTGAGTCACTGATCATTGTTAATGTCATTTGATTGGCTGACATTCAAAGTCAGGTGTAGAGTCACTGATCATTGTTAATTCCATTTGATTGGCTAGCATTCAAAGTCAGGTGCAGAGTCACGGATCATTGTTAATGTCATTTGATTGGTTGGCATACAAAGTCAGGTGCAGAGTCACTTATCATTGTTAACGTCATTTGATTTTTATACCCCCCACAAACAAAGTTTGGGGGGGGTATATAGGTTTCACCCTGTCTGTCCGTCTGTCCATCTGTCTGTCCACATAGAGGGTACATGGTTTGTCCGTGCAACTCCTACAGTTTTTCTGCTAGGAAGTTTTTATTTTGCAGATCATTTGTACATATATCAAAGATGTGCATGTGGTAGGGATTTTGATTTTTGTGCATTTTTACCAAACATATAGATTGTTGAACTTAGTCATTTTTTGGTGAATTTGGCAAAAAGGGTACATGGTTTGTCCGCGCAACTCCTCCTAAAGTTTTTACGCTAGAAAATTTTTATTTTGCAGATCATTTGTGCATACATCAAAGATGTGCATGTGGTAAGGATTTTGATTTTTGTGCATTTTTACCAAAAATATAGATTGTTGAACTCAGTCATTTTTTGGTGAATTTGGCAAAAAGGGTACATGGTTTGTCCGTGCAACTCCTCCTAAGGTTTTTACGCTAGGAAGTTTGTATATTGCCGATCATTTGTGCATACATCAAAGATGTACATGTGGTAAGGATTTTGATTTTCATGAATTTTTACCAAAAATATAGATTGCTGAACTTAGTCTTTTTTTTTGTGAATTTGGCTAAAAGGGTACATGGTTTGTCCGTGCAACTCCTCCTACAGTTTTTACGCTAGGAAGTTTTTATATTGTAGATTGTTTGTACATATATCAAATATGTGCATGTGGTAAGGATTTTGATTTTTGTGCATTTTTACTAAAATATTAGATTGTTGAACTTAACCATTTTTGTGTGAATATGGCAAAAAGGGTACATGGTTTGTCTGCACAACTCCTCCTACAGTTTGTAAGTTAGGAAGTTTTTACATTGCAGAACATTTGTACTCATATCAAAGATGTGCATGTTGTAAGGATTTTGATTTTCATAAATTTTACCAAAAAATATAGATTGTTGAACTTAGTTTTTTTTTTTTATTTGTGAATTTGGCTGAAAGGGTACATGGTTTGTCCGTGCAACTCCTCTTACAGTTTTTATGCTACGACGTTTTTATTTTTGTTGAATGTGTTAAACATTATAATTTGACAAATAATATATTTTCCGTGTAGACTTAGTTTTCAATAATCATGGACACAGTCAGAGTGAAGCGGGGGTATTAGTCCCGCTATGCGGACAGTTCAAGTATTTGGCTCGGGTGGGGCTGGGCCCTTGAAAATTTTTCACACAGTAACCCAGCTGACTACTGACATTTTGAATACATTAGGTTTTATGTGCAGTCAGTTGATGGGCCCAAAGAATTTTACTGGGCTACTTAAGCAGTAATTTTAGGGAGCCCAGCTGACAAAATGCAACAAGAATGCTATGTTTCGTCCTTGCTAAAAAGCCTTTGTTTCAGTGTTGGACTGATAGGTTCTCAATTTTATTTTTTAAGGATTAATGCACAGTCATCAAGACCCTCAACACCTCTTTCACCTGGTTCGTCAAAACAGTCGTCAGTTTCACAATGTGTCACTCCACAAAAGGCTATACCACTATCTCCTAGTGTATCTACAATGCCGGAGAAAGAAAGACTTAGAATGAAGAGAATGATCTCAAAGGTCAACAAGAAGAACTTCAAAGGTATTAATTGTTTTCTACCTGGAACTTCAAATGTATTAATTGTTTTCTTTCTAGAACTTCAAAGATATTAATTGTTTTCTGTCTAGAACTTTAACGGTATTAATTGTTTTATATCTAGAACTTCAAAGGTATTAATTGTTTTCTTTCTGGAGCTTCAAAGGTATTAATTGTTTTCTATCTAGAACTTCAAAGATATTAATTGTTTTCTATCTGGAACTTCAAAGGTATTAATTGTTTACTCTCTGGAACTTCAAAGGTATTAATTGTTTTTCTCTGAAATTTCAAAGGTATTACATTGTAATTGTTTACTCACTGGAACTTCAACGGTATTAATTGTTTTCTATCTTAAGCTTCATAGGTATTAATTGTTTTCTTTCTGGAACTTCAAGGATATTAATTGTTTTCTCTCTGAAACTTCAAAGGTATGACTTGTTTTTTTATCTGAAACTTCAAAGGTATGAATTGTTTTCTCTCTGGTACTTCAAAGGTATGAATTGTTTTCTCTCTGAAACTTTAAAGGTATGAATTGATTTCTATCTGAAACTTCAAAGATATTAATTGTTTTCTATTTAGAACTTCAAAGGTATTAATTGTTTTCTATCTGGAACTTCAAAGGTATTAATTGTTTACTGTCTAGAACTTCAAAGGTATTAATTGTTTTCTGTCTGGAACTTCAAAGGTATTAATTGTTTTCTATCTGGAACTTCAGAGGTATTAATTGTTTACTCTCTAGAACTTCAAAGGTATTAATTGTTTTTTATTTGGAACTTCAAAGATATTAATTGTTTTCTGTCTGGAACTTCAAAGGTATTAATTGTTTACTGTCTAGAACTTCAAAGGTATTAATTGTTTACTCTCTAGAACTTCAAAGGTATTAATTGTTTTCTATCTGGATATATGAGCTATTGTTATTACTTTTTATCTTGGTTGGCAATCCTCCAAGATTTGAAAATCCAATTGATACATTATCAATGGCATCTAGAAGACATAAAAGACTGTGAATTGACAGACATCATAATAATGGACTTTTCTAAAACGTTTCATAAGGTTAGCCATTCTCTACTTCAATATTAACTAAATGACTAAAAGATAAATCCACTATCGATGCCAAACATTTGCAAAAATATCATGTCAAACTTGCCATATGGGAAGGGAAATGGAAAATGCCTAGTCATCCAGACTAATGTAACATTCTGTCTGTTTTTTTAAAATGAAAATATGATCAAATTTAAGTACTGTCTACTTGAGTCATTAAAAGAAGCCAAATATATTGGTCTAACAATCAGACAAGATTTAAAATGGAAACGTTATGTAAATAACATCAGCATGAAAGCTGTACTGATTTTTATGATGAAAAATGTCATTCACCAGCCTGTTCAAGCATTGTATTTCTATCCTATTACTACTTACCAATGTTATTTTGTTGTGCAAACATGCTCTTTCTGTAAAACCAAAGAATGAAGCTGAAATGTCATCACTATGAAGAAACAGATGTTAATGTTTCTAACATATACTACAATGCAAAAACAATGTCCAGAACAGAAACAAACCTTTGGTACTGTTAAAAACTACAGGGAAATGGTTGAGTTTTTAAAATTAAAGCTATGTACTATAATATTATAGTACTTCAGGTGCTAGAAAGAGTATTTAATGTCGCATTCCCTACTGCAGCTTTATATACTCTGTCAAACACTTGAAAAACTCATAATATACCTTTATTTTCATGAAATATTTTAGGGGAGACTACTCTGTCAAACACATGAAAAATTTATAATATACCTCTATTTTCATGAAATATTTCAGGGGAGACTCCATTACATACAGCATGCATAAAGAACGATGTGTTGAAGTTAGGACAGTTGTTAAAAGTACCAGGTTTGTATGAGGTGTTGAAGTTAGGACAGTTGTTAAAAGTACCAGGTTTGTATGAGGTGTTGAAGTTAGGACAGTTTGTTGAAACCTTCCATGTAGTCAGTATTTCGTATTCCATAGTAAAAAAACTCACTATATTACCTCCCTTGATTTGCGGCCAAATTGGACCTGGTACAAAAGATCATCTGTTTAAAGGCATATAGTCTACGATTTTGTTGAAAAATTTTAACTGTCCATAAATGATTTATTAAAGCTATCATTAAACAGTTATGCTGCAAAAGATACTATTGGTGTTTTTTTTTGACAAAAAAGACCCAAAACTATAGTTAACAGAATTATTGTCCGGGATGACAAAAATTCAAAGTGAAAGTAACAGCGGAAGTTCGGAACTCTCTGGGTTTTAGCTTTGAGGTAAGGAAAATACTGTTAAGATTCAAACAATTCAAATTGTCACGCTCGTTTAATGTTGTTTGAATCTCAACGTTTCTTAGTGTATTCGCCAATAATTCGGTGTTTAATCTTCATTTTATGAAAGTCAGTACGGAAAACGACAATAATTTTGGGTATGAAAAATTACGGTTTTGGACTTTGAGTTTTATTCCCACCAGAGGCGATAAAGTTTTCCTATGATTTGCTGGAATTTGATGGTTTTTAGCTCACCTGACCCAAAGCTATTGCCATCACTTGGCGTCCGTCGTCGTCCGTCGTTAGCTTTTCACATTTCAAACTTCTCCTCAGAAACCACTGAGCCAAATGGAACCAAACTTGGCAGGAATGTGCATCAGGAGGTCCTCAATAAAAGTATGTTTTTTGTTTCGATCAGGAATTCAACATGGCGGCCAGGGCCAATAATGTGTTTTGATTGGCTCAATTTTCAAAGATCTTCTTGTCAGAAACTACACAGCCAATGGAATTGTTTTATGGTGTGAAGGATCCTTGGGTGGTCCTCTACCAAAATTATGTTTTTGGTGCATATCCAAAATCCAAGATGGCCGCCATAGCAGGATGAAGTTTAACATTGGCCCCTATGGTAAATACCTTCAAAGATCTTCTTCTCAGAAGCCACAATGTCAGTAAAAATGATCTCTTGCAGAAATGTTCCTTGGATGGTCCTCTACCAAAATTACGTTTTTGGTGCTGATCTGAAGTCCAAAATGGCCGTCACTGGGGGACAAAGTTTAACATTTGACCCTATGGGAAATACCTTCAAAGATCTTCTAAATCTGTTTTCTGTGGAAAGAAAGATAACTCCAATTTAATCTGTGGAAAGAGATAACTCTATTTAAATATTGACATAATTTACTTTAGTATAATACAGTTAAAATGAATCTGTATAAAAAAAATGTGATCAGATACCCACCCTAA
>MJUT01017181.1:64726-77310 GCA_002080005.1 Gigantidas platifrons | reverse complement strand
AAATGGTTTGTCCCTTAAAAGAATTTTAAATGGTTTGTCTCTTAAAAAATGGTTTGTCCCTTAAAAGAATTTTAAATGGTTTGTCCCTAAAAATAATTTTAAATGGTTTGACTCTGAAAAGAATTATATATGGTTTGACTCTTAAAAGAATTTTAAATGGTTTGTCCCTTAAAAGAATTTTAAATGGTTTGTCTCTTAAAAGAATTTTAAATGGTTTGTCCCTTAAAAGAATTATAAATGGTTTGTCCCTTAAAAGAATTTTAAATGGTTTGTCTCTTAAAAGAATTTTAAATGGTTTGTCCCTTAAAAGAATTTTAAATGGTTTGTCTCTTAAAAGAATTTTAAATGGTTTGTCCCTTAAAAGAATTTTAAATGGATTGTCCCTTAAAAGAATTTTAAATGGTTTGTCCCTTAAAAGAATTTTAAATGGATTGTCCCTTAAAAGAATTTTAAATGGTTTGTCCCTTAAAAGGGATACAATTTTCCTTTCCGTGTTTAATGGGACCTCTGACACCTTCCACCGTGGTCACCATGACTAGCAGAAATGTCAAATGTCACGATATATATACATATATATATATATTTGTTTTAGAGACATTGATTACTTGGGACTAAGAAGTGTTATTTCATGTTTACTATAATATACTATTTTTCCTCATCTCTTGCTGTATTATTACTAATAATTATGTTTGTGTTTATTTATATTATGTTATCACTGTATCTGATTGTTTTTCTCTAATACTTCAAAACTCTGATTTGTATTGTTTTCTTTGGGAGCTCAAAAGCCTTTGGGTCATCGAATGTATTTGGGTCCCTGGATGTTTCGGGTTCATGGATGTCTTTGGACTTATAGTAATAAATAAACGTTAGAGAAACCCGAAGGGACAATCTTGAATGAACAATCCAGAGACATTGGCAACATTGAGCATACAAGACACAGAACATATAAACGTGAGAGAAACCTGAAGGGACAATATAGAATGGACAATCCAGAGACATTGGCAACATTAAACATACAAGACACATGACGAAGACAAACGAAATACAACAACGCAACACAGAAACCTAGAAAGATGAGCAACACGGACCCCACCAAAATCACAACACAGAAACCTAAAAAGATGAGCAACACGGACCCCACCAAAATCCAGGGGTGAACTCATGTGCTCATGAAGGTTGTCTAATCAATCCATATAATTTTATACAACCACATAATAACTACTTAATAAAACACACCAGGTTCTTTTTCAATGTAAAAGAAATATATCTTGCATCTTTTAAGATTTGATTTTACAGGTTATTTGTCAGCTTTGTATATCCTGTGCTATGTCTTTTGTATTTTTTTAACCATACATGTATATTATATATCTTTTCTGGGGTTTTTTTATAATCATCTTATTAGTTCATTTGACCTTAAGATTCATGGGAACTATTGTCATTATCTTGTTCTGATTGAATAGAAACATGGCTGTAATAGGCAACTCTTGTTTCTGATTGGCCATTNTAAGGGTAGGACGTGAATTTTTTTTATAAAAAGCATTCTATGACCTTTTCTAAAATATATATAAACGTTTTATCATTTAGTTGTAATTTAGACAAAATTCACTTCCTGTCTCCTTTAAGGCATTTGGTTGTGAAAAAAAAGTAAAAGTAAAAAAAAACAGTTCTAAACAATTAAGTGTGAAAGACATGACAGTAAGGGGTGATATTCAATGTAAGGTTTAGATAATTAGTCATGCAACTGTTGGGAAGTATCTAACTAGGATTTAGAACATAGTAAAGTACTCTCGACAATAGAATTTTGCCTTACTTAATCATTAAGACCATGGATTTCCCCCATTGTTCCCCAAGGCAACATTCTATTGTCTTGATTACTTTACAATGTTCTAAGTTTGTAAGAACATGATAATCCCTGTCTTCATGATAAATACTCGCTTCGCTCGTACTTATTCATGAAGACAGGGATTATCATGTTCTTACATATACTAAGACCATGGATTTTCCCCATTGTTCCCCTGGATTTTCCCCATTGTTCCCCAAGGCAAAATTCTATTGTCTTGATTACTTTACAATGTAAAGTATATCAATGTATATCAATATAGCTATAATTACCTGGAATTGTATTCACATGTATTTTGAAATGAAAGATTCGTATATGTAAGAACATGATAATCCCTGTCTTCATGAATAAGTACGAGCGAAGCGAGTATTTATCATGAAGACAGGGATTATCATGTTCTTACAAACTTAGAACATTGTAAAGTAATCAAGACAATAGAATTTTGCCTTGGGAAACAATGGGGAAAATCCATGGTCTTAATGATTAAGAAAGGCAAAATTCTATTGTCGAGAGTACTCTACTATGTTCTAATTTTCAATAGACAATAGACAATACTTTATTTAGCCACAGACACACTGAGGTGTACAAGAGGACATAATATAAATATACAAACAACAAAATCAAACGATACAAAATATACTACATTATACATACTACATAACATATGTCTCTAATGCAATACACAATACAAAACGTACTACAAAACATAATTTAATACACAATACAAAACACAGCACATACTATTGATCATAGAGTTGGGTATAACATTTCCTGGGTGTTCTTTTTACCACCGAGCACCACCGAACACCACCAAACACCACCGAACACCAAAAACGTACCACCAAACACATTTAAACTACCACCGAACACCTTCAAGTGAAAAATAAGACATGTTTTAACTGAAATTTAACAGTTTGAGGAATATAAATATCTGAATAAAAGAGTTATTGATAATTTAATCGGCACGTGTCCTGTAATTCATGCTCAGTCAACCAAACAGAACCGCTAATTAACACCGATCACTCAACCTGAACAAAACAAATCAATAAATAAAATATATATTCATCAAGTCGGATATGTCTGTTGTTTTTTCTTTTGTTTGTTTGTTTATCAAATGTATTACTATTTAATTTGTTGTTTTGAAAGTCAATAACTTGGGTGAATATCTCGATCGGTAGAAACCATTTTTTTCCATAACTGACCTCTTGCATATGTCTAGTAGTCAAGTATCAATGAGTGAAAAAAGAAATATTATAGCAGTACTTTATTTTTACAGTATGCAAATAATTAATAGCATCTGTCAAGAAATATACACTAAACGGCATTTGTTACACATAAATATAAATATTGTTTTAATGTTTTTGTGTTTTTTCAGTTCTTGGTCTCCTGCGTTGTCCAGGCTTTTTGGCGACCATCTTTGCTTTATTCGGAACGTCGTATGTTCCATCTGTCGAAGAGATTATGGCGGCGTACGTACGCTTTCGCTTCTTAACATGTAGGAAAGAACTAAAAATGTCATTTTTCTCTTCGGATGTCTTGCAAAGCCAAAGTTGGTCAGGTATGCGATAATGTTCCTGCCCCGGAATCAACATATAAACAAATTACATTAAACAAAATCGTATGTTGTATTCAATATGTATTTGTTCGTAGTATTCCCAATACATGAAAATTAAAAATGAAGTAAACTTTAAACTATAAACTTTTAAGCAATCGCGGATTGCTGTGTTCCTGAAAGAGGAAGCTCATACAGAAGAAAGTATTGTTTATTAATAAATGTGAATTTTATCCCTTTACGCTAACTGAAGACTTCATTTAACCAATTTCACAACATACTGCTTGAAAATTATACAACTTGTGTAAAATAAAAAAAAATAAAAAATAATATACCTCTTGCAAAATCTTGCTTTGGTGAACCACAAGGTCGAAACATCGTGTTGGTTCTGTTGATATTCTTATTAATCTTATAAATGTCGTTAAAATAGAACTTTGATGTACGCTTTTAAAAATGAAAGTGAGAACAGAAGAAGTTTTTTTTTTTAATTTCAAAATTTACTAAAAATGCTGTAGGTTGAATAGAAGCCAACAGTTAGTTTACACAACAATTTTTTTATCAAAGGAAAAATAGCAAGCTCACAAGTCGTCAGTTATTTAACAAATACTTGCAATTAGTAGATCAATCGTTCTGTTATTTATTGATTAACCCTGATTGAACTGGTTAATTGGTGATTATCACAGAAGTCAGCCGACACGTGCTGCAATAGATGTGTTCGGTGGTAGAAAAAAGTTCGGCGGTCTTGATTAAGAATTTTAACGTTTATATAAAGTAATAGCGAACACTAAATAAAATATACAAATTCTTTTTGTTTTTGTCAAATAAAGTTTTAGTTTTTAATGTGCTCGGCGGTATATTTATTACATTTAATTTATTCAAAGTTTTAATTTAAAACCCTGGTTGAGAAAACGTTCGGTGGTACCGTTAAGAATGAAATATAATTTAATTTCATATATATAAGTGTTCGGTGGTACAGTAGTTATCACAGATGGACACGTCACGGCTGTAACAATGAGTTCGGTGGTAGAAAAAGTTTGTTGGTATATAATAAAAGTGTTCGGTGGTATAAAAAGTTCGATGGTATTTATTGAGAATTTCAATTGATATATAATAAAAGTGTTCGGTGGTAGAATTCTATTGATATACATTGTATATAGATAAAAGTGTTCGGTGGTAGAAAATCTATTGATATATAATAAAAGTGTTCGGTGGTAGAAAAAGTTCAGCGGTATTGATTATAAGAATTTCTATTGATATATAATAAAAGTGTTCGGTGGTAGACAATCTATTGATACATAATGAAAGCGTTCGGTGGTAGTTGTTTGTCGTTTGATTTTTTTCAGGAATTTTCAAAAATAAATAAGCTAATTTGCAGTTATTAAAGTGTTCGGTGGTAGTTAAAAACGTTCGGTGGTGTATTTAAAATTCGTAACATTCAAGTCCTTTGTTATATTATAATAAAAGTGTTCGGTGATAGTCATAAAAGTGGTCTAGAATGTGTGAAAACTAAACATATCTCTTCATTTTAAGATGAAATGTGTTCGGTGGTACTCCAGACAGTGTTCGGTTGACTGCACATAACGCGCGTGCCATTAAAATTACCAATTATTCCGTACTAATCTTATTTCCTTTCTTCAAACATTGAAATTAAAATTAAAATTTACTATTTCATACAATAAAGGTGTTCGGTGGTAATAAAACTGTGTTCGGTGGTACTATTTAGGTGTTTGGTGGTGTTCGGCGGTGTTCGGTGGTGTTCGGTGGTAGAAAGACTTTCCTTCCATTTTTTATATTGTACGAATAAGAATTTTTAAATATTTTGCTAGATTTTTTATAAAGTTCGACGTTACAAAACATTAAAAACCGTTTTAATTTGTAATCTCTTGGGGTTACAGTATAATATGAAGGTATATATTGTTTACGAAATTTCTTCAAATCTTCATTTTCGCATACAAAAAGATAGTGAAATTCATCCCAAGCCCATTCCCACAAAGATGACAGATTCTTTCTTCTTTTGGTACTTTTGTCTATCTGCCCGTTTCAATGGGAATTTTTAAATTTGAGCATCTCAATTTAGCAATATACAACCTATCGCACTGATTTAACCGTAGTAAATATTTTTCTAAACCAAACTCATTTTTATATTCTTAATAGAAATTACCTCTGGATGAATTACCCATTTGACCAAACCATTGTTGGATAAATTGATCATTTAATTGTTGTGAAATTAATTTTTTCAAAGTCGACCTATCCATTGGAATTTGACCTTCCCAGATAAAACTTCCCAGATTCTGATTAAAAATGAGCTCAAAGCAATTAACACTACGTAGTGAACCAAAGAAATATACAGCCGTTCACTGCAAAGAAGTACTGATGTTGTTATATATTCAGAAAACAATATACGGATATCCGCACAGTGCAGAAAAACTATTGCAGATAATCGGAATAAGCTAAACGGCTTATTACAGGTGTCACAAAATTCTAAATTCGAATTCCACTCACTTCTAGAATTTATAGCAGTTCTCTAGATGAATTGCAGAATATCTCGATTTAAAAAATGTGAAAAACACGAATGATTTATTAAGAAAAAAAATTACCAGCCTACTAATAACATTGACATAAGACTGTAGGTCTAAAACATGCAAATGGACTTTTTGTCTTATTAGAAATAAACTTCTTTGCATTTGAAGCAAAATCAATCCTGGATAATTTGTGCCCTATTGTTGAACAAAGATATTGGAAGTTATTTGAAACCCATTATAATGTGAATGGTGAAAATGAGAGCATGGAAGAGGTGGATATGGATGGAAGTGAGAGTGATCATGAATTGACTGGTAATGAAACAGATCAAAGTGAAGGAGCAAGAAAGATGCATGAGTATGTTTGGAGTATGTTTATATGGTCAACACAAAATAGATATTAAACATTTTGTAGCTTATACTTGTACATTTATATAGGTTACATTTTTCATATACATTTTGTATATGTATCTTCATTTAAATAATTGGGAATTCTGTAGGGTGAAATAAGAAAATATGACTTTGTTCATGTTGTCTTTAATATTTTAAGGAAATATACTGTTTTTATTAGTTGCTTTGGACAAAAAATGTATATCAATTTTCTTTAAATCACTAGGAATAAATGTTTGAATTATTTCATCAATGTTTCACATAAATGAAAACTAAAAAAATGTTGCATAAATGTCAATGAGATCACAATGCAGAAATCCAACTATCAAATTATAAAGCAACAATAGATTACAATGAGGCCTCCAACAATAAATGAGAGTAATAATAATAATAATAAAATACACTTATATAGCGCCCTATCTAAAAATACTCTAAAGCGCTATACACTATACTAAAAATAACACAAGTATTAAAAAGTAATACAAAAATACAAAGCAATCAATAAGAAATAAACCTAATTATTACACAATAAAATAATAAAAGCAAGTTAACTCAACGAAATATGTACACAGAATCACGAAAGAGGTGCGTTTTCAAATCTTTTTTAAAACACTCAAGTTTATGACCATTTCTAAGCTGAGATGGCAGACTGTTCCATAGCGTCGCTGCCGCTTTGTTGAACATTCGTTCTCCATATGTTTTTGTCCAGGACCAAGTTCGTGAAGACACTTGAACACATACAAAATAATCTTGTACTGAATACGGTATTCAACTGGAAGCCATTGTAGTTGGATCAGAACAGGCGTTATGTGTTCGTATTTTCTAGTCCGTGTTATAAGCCTGGCCGCAGTGTTCTGTACACGCTGGAGTTTGTTCGTGTCATACTAAACAGCTTTCAAGCTATAGATGGCCGCAGAATAAAAAGTTATGCTATTAAGGAATAAATTATGCAAAGCATGAGAGCATGTCAAGACTTCGCAAATACTCAGTTTTTTTTTATTTATTCTCTATATAAATAATTTTCTATTTAAATATAATGTACGGGTACTTAGCAATGGTCATATAGAAGTATATTCTTGATATGTACAGTCTTCTCACTGAAATATATTAATACTTTTTATTTGTCCATTTTTTTAGGGGGGGTCAAACAAATATTGTAAACTTTGTGTGGGGGTCAATTTTCAATTTGCCAAAACTCTGGGAGGGTCTTTTTCTTATACTGTCAAATCACAGAAAAAAATGTCCAGTCCTCCCCGTCCCCCTCCTTGTAAATAATGACCGTTCCCTTATATGTTACACATACATGTACATTATTGTGGATTTCTCCGGGTACTCCGGTTTCCTCCACCAATAAAACTGACCGCTACACATATAACTGAAATATTGTTGAAAGTGGCATTAAACACCATCAAACAAACAAATAAAGTCAAAACTTGTATTGTTGTCTTAGAAATACAAAAATGTATGGTGATTCATTTTATGAAACATTAATGTTTTGTACCTGTTCATTTCGTCATATTTCATCTTTACCCCATGTTACACACGTATGTTTCTGGGTGTTATTTAATAAAATCTTGAATCTTGAATTCACTGAACTTATTGTACAGGTTATTTTCTAAACCAAGGCGTGTAGTGTTTTATTTTTTATTTTTATGATGCATAGAGTAGATACATGGATTTATGTTGTTTTTTGTTTTTGTTTTTTTTGTAAAAAAATGTCCGATTCGTTTACATAACGAAATATTCAACCTGAATGAGGCTCTAAGCGAGTACACTAATTAATTGGTAGACCGGTTGTCTTCGTTGCAGATAGTACGCGGTTCGATTTGATCTGGTGGCTATGTCTTTTAGCTCAGTTGATCACCTATTCTCAATTTATGGTCTCAATTCTATGTCCCGCGATGAAAATGGTTTATCCAACTAAAGAATCAACCATTTTTTCATGTAGTCTACTGAAAAACAACTTGACGAGGAAGAAAAATACTAATGACAGCATTGGGCCATACTTATCTTGATAAATTTTACAATTAAAATGTCAAAAACAGTATTTACGTTACCGTGGCAAGCGATGTATTAATTTCATCAGATCTAATACCTTTGAGATATTTAAAGCGTTGTAAAAAATAAACGAGTGTATCTAATTTAAAAGTTTCTGAAATTTTTCAATATCTTCATACTTATGATTTAAATATGAAGGGATTTTTATATTTGTGGTTGAAACTTTATGATTGTTCTGTCCCGAGTCACATGTAAAGGAGAAAAACGTGTTACGTCGATAACGATTACGTCCAATATATCGTTTGTATTACAAATGTCCCGTGTTGAGAGATTGCCACCCTCATCGTTTGTATTACAAATGTCCCGTGTTGAGAGATTGCCACCCTCATCGTTTGTATTACAAATGTCCCGTGTTGAGAGATTGCTACCCTCTTCGCACGTTAAAGAACCCAGTGTAACAGCTCATTATGAGCATGATGAGTGGTCCATAGGAGACCTGTTACACTGGCAAAATTCTCCGTCCCTACCCATCACATTTCCTTGTTTCGAGTCCCGTGGCGTTTAAATTATTCTCGTCCTGAATATAGCTGAAAAATTGCTCGCTGGACGTTAAACATCAATCAATCAATCAATCAATCATGTATTACAAATGTAACTGAGTTATTTACAGAATCTGATGCATATTATTATATCTAAGGAATTGCAAGTTTGGAATAAAACATGTTTTCATTTTCCCCCGAGTATTTTTAATATGAACAAGCAAGATTATGAAAATACAAGATATTTACGTGTTGCGCAAAACAACAACAATTGTGTTTTAAATCCTAAGTAGTATAAAGTATTTTAAAATGTGAGTGTCAATGAAGAAAAAGGACTAATTACACCCGCGTATATATATACACGTTGTATTAATTATAACAAAAATTCTAACTGAAAAATATTTACGTTACTGATATTTATGTTACCAAATTGTACACGATATGAAACGGGTCCTGATATGTTCCCTTATTTAAGTAAATATCTGAACGGCATTAATGACGTCATGTCTGAACACATATTTATGATTTGAAATGGTGATAATACTACAATAGATCATGTACGCTGTATTATAGAAGATTATTAACCAGTAGGTTATATTATGAATACTACAGACTGGTTTGTATTTATACAGCAAGAACATTATTTTGCTCCGAAATGCTTTGCCGGTCTATTATGGCTTTTAAAGCCATAATGGACCGGCAAAAGCCATAATGGACTGGTAAAAGCCATAATAGACCGGTTCATTATGGCCTTCTTCAAAAAGAATGAAGAGTACCTAAACATTTTCATAAAATTTCAAAATTTTCATAAAATTTAAAAATTCTAAAATCAATAAGAATAAAGTAGTCAGTGCTTATCACCACTATGCTGTGAGTTCGAATCAATCAGGGCGAGGTGTACAACATTACGTGATAAACTTTGTCAGTGGCTTGCGACAGGTCGTTGGTTTTCTCCGGGTACTCCGGTTTCCTCCACCAATAGAACTGACCACCACGAATAACTGAAATATTGTTGAAAGTGGCGTTAAACACCATCGATTATACAAACAAACAATAGATATCCTGGATTAATAAATGTTTTGCTTTTAACGCTGGCATCCTGCAACTAATTTGCCTGATGAAGACCTGGTACACATTTCAGACACAGTAGAATGATCATCTTTTAATTAACCTTAAAAATGCTAACGATGTGACTTCATATTATTAGAATAAAGATAAAATTCATATTTCAACCTTTTAATTAAAATAATAACTATTTATATATTATATTTTTTCATCAATTATTTCTTGATGTGATAGTTAATGTGTACTGGACATTACTGGACATATCCTTTTTCCTTGCAGATATACAATGACTGGTTTAGCTTTAGTTGTTCTTACAGTAATAGGATGTGGACTAATAGTGATAGCACTGACAACACCTGGTTGGCTTAGTTTTGAAACAAATGATAATGTAAGTCCACAGAAATATAAAATAGACCAAGATCCTAAAAGGGTGTTGGTCTAAATCATCATCACCACCACACATAGACAACATAACCACAACATTAAAGACATTCTACATCACCACAACCATAAACACATTCTACATCACCACAACCTTCAACACATTCTACATCACCACAACCTTAAGCACATTCTACATCACCACAACCTTAAACACATTCTACATCACCACAACCTTAAACACATTCAACATCACTACAACCTTAAAAACATTCTACATCACCACAACCTTAAACACATTCTACATCACCACAGCCTTAAACACATTCTACATCACCACAACCTTAAACACATTCTACATCACCACAACCTCAAGCACATTCTACATCACCACAACCTTAAACACATTCTACATCACCACAACATTAAACACATTTAACATCAGCACAACCTTAAACACATTCTACATCACCACAACCTTAAGCACATTCTATATCACCACAACCTTAAACACATTCTACATCACCACAACCTTAAACACATTCTACATCACCACAACCTTAAGCACATTCTATATTACCACACCCTTAAACACATTCTACATCACCACAACCTTAAACACATTCTACATCACCACAACCTTAAACACATTCTACATCACCACAACCTAAAACACATTCTATGTCACCACAACCTTAAACACATTCTATATCACCACAACATTAAACACATTCTACATCACCACAACCTTAACATATTCTACATCATCACAACCTTAAACACATTCTACTTAACCACATCCTTAAACACATTCTACATCACCACAACCTTAAACACATTCTACGTCACCACAACCTTAAACAAATTCTACATCACCACAACCTTAAACACATTCTATGTCACCACAACCTTAAACACATTCTATATCACCACAACATTAAACACATTCTACATCACCACAACCTTAAACACATTCTACATCACCACAACTTTAGGACACTCTACATCACCACAACCTTAAACACATTCTACATCACCACAACCTCAAACACATTCTACATCACCACATTCTTAAACATATTCTACATCACCACAACCTTAAACACATCCTACATCACCACAACCTTAAACACAATCTACATCACCACAACCTTAAACACATTCTACATCCCCACAACTTTAAACACATTCTACATCACCACATTCTTAAAAATATTCTACATCACCACAACCTTAAACACATTCTACATTACCACAACCTTAAACACATTCTACATCACTACAAACTTAAACACATTCTACATCACCACAACCTTAAACACATTCTACATCACTACAACCTTAAACACATTCTACATCACCACAACCTAAAACATATTCTACATCACCACAACCTTAAACACATTCTATATCACCACAGCCATTGCACTATATATAATACAAGCCACACACTGCCTGGCATAAAAAAACATAGGGTACCATGTACATCTATAAGACAAGTCACACACCGCCTTACATAAACAAATATAGGGTACCATATACATCTATAAGACAAGCCACACACTTTCTTACATAAACACATAAAGGGTATCATATACATATATAAGACAAGACACACACTGCCTTACATAAACAAATATAGGGTACCATATACATCTATAAGACAAGTCACACACTGCCTTACATAAACACATATAGGGTACCATATACATTTGTAAGACAAGTCACACACTGCCTTACATAAACAAATATAGGGTACCGTATACATGTATAAGACAAGCCACACACTGCCTTACATAAACAAATATAGGGTACCATATACATCTATATGACAAGTCACTCACTGACTTACATAAACAAATATAGGGTACCATATACATCTATAAGACAAGATATACACTGACTTACATAAACAAATATAGGGTACCATATACATCTATAAGACAAGCCACACACTGCCTTACATAAACAAATATAGGGTACCATATACATCTATAAGACAAGACATATACTGCCTTACATAAACAAATATAGGGTACCATATACATCTATAAGACAAGCCACACACTGCCTTACATAAACAAATATAGGGTACCATATACATGTATAAGACAAGCCACACACTGCCTTACATAAACAAATATAGGGTACCATCTACATCTATATGACAAGTCACACACTGACTTACATAAACAAATATAGGGTACCATATACATCTATAAGACAAGTCACACACTGCCTTACATAAACAAATATAGGGTACCATATATATCTATAAGACAAGTCACACACTGCCTTAC
>MJUT01017181.1:34536-45351 GCA_002080005.1 Gigantidas platifrons | reverse complement strand
CTGCGGATTGCCATTTCTTAGCATTATATTTAGACCAATAAAAAAGTGCATAGTTAACAAGAACTATTATTTTAAGATATTTATTACTTTCGGTCCGTCTATATAGGGTACATGGTTTCAAAGAAAATAAAATTGAAGTCGTTTTTAAACGGATTTTTTAACCAGAAGGCGTGATAATTTCTAGGCATAATCTTGTTTCGGCTAGTTTTCATTTTCTGGTGATTTACACTTTAATTTGTTTTAAAATCCAATTTACAATGTATTTTCTAATAAAAGTGGAATCCTAAAATAACATCACATTATTTAAACCACAGGAACACAAAAAGTGGAGTTGGTTGCCGTTATCTTATACGTTAACATTCCTGTTATTTATATTTGAAGACCTATATATTTCATGGAATAGGTATCGAACGGAAAAGGGTGTTAAATAACTTAAGATTGCAAATTACATGTATGATCAAACACACCCTGTACATTTTTAGAATAGTACCCCTTCCTATTAACAAAGGCGTGTTCGTAGTCTAAGTGTGGTGCCTGCATTTCTATCATGTGTGCAGTCAATTGCCCCTTCAACGCCAGGAAAATGGACAATGTCATAAAACCCTGTTTTAAATCTGTTCCTCTGAAAATCTGTAGAGGGCCATGTGATATATTGTCCAGATATATCACACAGAGCATTAGAGACATCTCTTACTGCTCTCGAGACACTTGAAATATGCGGATATCCCATTGTATCACAGATTACTCTCATCGGACTCCCTGGTGCAAGGTAATATCTCAGGGCAAGCTGTAATTGTATGTCTACTGGTATGGCATGAACCCCAAGAGTTGGTCTGCACAATTGTGGCTCTATAGATTGATTTGATTTCATTTTTGGTGTTTAACGCCATTTTCAAAAATATTTCAGCTATATCATGGCGACTAGTTTTAGTGGAGAAGAAGGCGGAGTACCCGGAGAGAACCACCGACCACGAGCAAGTAATTGGTAAACTTTATTACTTGCGGCTGCGAGTCAAGTGCATCCTTTTTTGTAATTTACAAAGCCGGGCGCGAACTCGCGCTGTATTGGTGATAGGCTTGTATGAGTTGTTAGGTATTCCAACTACCTAACTCACGGAGCCACCCGGGCCTTGTGTCTCTATAATCTAAATCTATCCCGGAATTCTCTTTCATCGAAATCCAACTGAATATGCCGATACACTCTTTCTTTTTGCTGTCGTCTTGCCATATTTAACCAATGGTTAAATATTTATCCGGCAAAATTTGAGGGGTTAACTTTATCCACCGGATAAGGCATTTTATCCAGTGGATAAAATTTGAGCAACAAAAATTAACCGATGGTTAAATTTATCCATTGGATAACTAGATTTAACCAGTGGATAACACTAACCAACGTTTTGAGCAACCCAGTCCAGGTGAAAGTAGATGATATACTTTCTCAATTAACAGATATGGGTTAAAATGCTATTAATAATGCAACTGTCATGACTGTAGATGCTGTTGTTGAGAAAGTATGTAATTTGCTAACCAATTCTACAAAATCTACTTTCGGTACGTATACCAAACCAAAAAATGTACGTAATGTTAGAAGTAAGTCTAACCCATGGTTTGATCATGAATGTAGACAAGCAAGGAAGCAATTTGAATGTTCGAAACGAAAACTTAAGCGAAATCGTACTGTAGCTCTAGAAAATGATACTAAATCTCTGGAGAAAAAATATAAGAGAATTATGGATAAAAGTATCCGTAAACATAGAAAAAAAATCAGAAATAAAATAGATAACTTAAAATCTACAAATCCTAAGGAATACTGGAAGATCTTGAACAGTGGTAGAAAACAACATAGCCCGGACATACCCATTAATATATTTTTAGATTATTTTAAAACTTTAAACCTTGGAAATCCGACTGAGGAAGAAACCAATATAGAAAACCAAAATGAGAGGTTAAATATTGTTTTAAATTCAAGTATTACAGCAGATGAAATTGAAAAATCATTGAAGAAATTAAAAAACAATAAGTCTTCTGGTGAGGATATGATAATTAACGAATATTTGAAACATTCATTTAGTGTTATGTCAAACATTTATGTAAAACTATTTAATATTATATTTGATAATGGCTGTATACCAGAACTTTGGTTATCAGGAAATAGTATACCATTGTATAAAAATAAGGGAGATAAACTAGATCCCAGCAATTGCAGACCTATTACAATTATTAGCTGTTTTGGCAAATTATTTACATCTATCTTGAATACAAGATTAAATAATTTTTCTGAAGACTATTACCTAATCTGTGAAAACCGAGGGGGGTTTAGAAAAAGATATTCAACGACAGATAATTTGTTTGTTATTTATATGTTAATTAATATAATGAAAAATAAGAAAACGAAATTATATTGTGCATTTATTGATTTTGCAAAGGCCTTTGATACTATCTGGAGAAAAGGTCTTTGGCATAAATTACTTGTAAATGAAATTAATGGTAAAATGTATAAAGTTATTTTTAATATGTATAGTGGTATCAAATCTCGTGTTTTATATAATGGCGAAATGTCAGAATATTTTCCATGCAATATAGGAGTACGACAGGGAGAAAACCTTCACATTTCTTATTCTCATTATATCTAAATGATCTCCCACAGTTTCTTGAAGATAGGAATGTATGTGGTTTGGATTGTATATCTGATGAGATCGAAGGAGAATTTGATATTTATTTAAAACTCTTTGTGTTATTATATGCTGATGATACAGTTTTATTTTCGGACTCTGCATCAGATCTACAACTACAACTAAATAATTTGTGTGACTACTGTAATATCTGGAAGCTTAAAGTTAACTCTAGCAAAACTAAAATTATAATTTTTTCTAGTGGTCGATTGCCCCACAATATTAACTTTTCATATGATGGAAATGCGATAGAAATTGTCAATGAATTCACATATCTAGGCCTGAATTTCTCAAGAACAGGTAGTTTTACAAATGCGAAGAAGATTTTAATTAATAAAGCATATAAGGCTATGTACGAGGTATTAAAGAAGGGGAGGTTACATAACTTGTCAATTAAATCTCAATACGATCTTTTTGATAAAATTGTGAAGCCAATCCTGTTATATGGGTGCGAAATATGGGGGTTCGGCAACATAGATATTATTGAAAGAGTGCACTTAAAATTTTGCAAGTTAATATTGAATTTGGAGAAGTCAACTCCGAATTTTATGATATATGGAGAACTTGGCATTTATCCTATGTCCGTCTATATAGAACTACGCATGATAAATTTTTGGTCAAAAATAGTAAATGGAAATGATAGTAAAATTGCAAACATTTTGTATAAATACATGTTTTTGAAAAATTCGCAAGATCAATATAAGTCTGAATGGTTGAAATGTATTAAGAATATATTAGATAGATGTGGATATAGTAATGTATGGATATCTCAATGAAATGTAAACTCAAAATGGTTAAGTATTAGTTTAAAGCAAAACATATTTGACCAATTCCAACAAAAATGGAGATCTGATATTGAAAACTCGCCAAAAGGGTTGTCTTACTGATTATTTAAAGAAAGGTTCGAATATGAGCATTATTTAGATATTTTACCAGATAAAGATAGAATTACATATTGTAGATTTAGAACCGGAAACCATAGGTTACCAATAGAAACGGGCAGATGGCATAAAATTGAACGACAAAATAGACACTGTAATTTATGTCAATACCAAGAACTTGGTGACGAATTTCATTATATACTTCAGTGTCAATCTCTAGTAGATATCAGAAAACAATTTTTAAATCCTTATTTTATACACAGAATTAATATATTAAAGTTCGGAAAATTGTTTCAATCTAAACAAAAAAGTAAACTAAAAAATCTTTGCAAATTTATAAGGGTTATAAATTCTCAAGTGGTTCTTCCAGGTTAATCCTCTGTTGTTGCTGTACTGTATTTGTTAATCATTTTACTTATTTCATCTTGTCATGTGTGTTATTATTATTTATGTTATCATATTGAACAAATTCTTTGTACCACTGTACTTACTATGGTGTTTAAGAAATAAAGAATCTTGAAATCTTGAATCTTGTATGTACCAAGGCGGTGATAAACTTTATGACATCACCGTGGGCGGAATAAAAGTCGCACAGATTGGTCACTTGGTATAGAGAAAATAACACTGATTAAGTATATTATCACCATAACAACATAAAACTACAATAAAATACAACACAGATTGGCCACTTGGTATAGAGAAAACAACACTGATTAAGCATATCATCACCAAAACAACAAAAAACTACAATAAAAAAACACATGTTAAACAAAAAATCACCAACACAACATGAAACTCCAATAAAATACAACACAGGTTAAACATACTACCACCAAAACAATATGAAACTCCAATAAAACACACCACAGGTTAAACATACTACCACCAAGACAACATGAAACTCCAATAAAACACAACACAGGTTAAACATACTATCACCAAAACAACATGAAACTCCAATAAAACACAACACAGGTTAAACATATTATCACCAAAACAACATGAAACTCCAATAAAACAAACACAGGTTAAACATACTATCACCAAAACAACATGAAACTCCAATAAAACACAACACAGGTTAAACATATTATCACCAAAACAACATGAAACTTCAATAAAACAAACACAGGTTAAACATATTATCACCAAAACAACATGAAACTCCAATAAAACACAACACAGGTTAAACATATTATCACCAAAACAACATGAAACTTCAATAAAACACAACACAGGTTAAACAAACAATCACCAAAACAACACTTACCTTCACGACAGTATTTGTGAAGTTCTATAAGTTCTAAACAAGAGAGTTCTGAGAAGAGCTTGAAGATACCAAAAGAGAAATCAGAATCTGTATATCGAAGAAAAAAAAACACCACAATGACCAAAAGAAAAAGTACAAAAGTACAAACAACGATCTACAAAATATACATATAAAACAAAAGATCGAGTAACTCGAACCCTACTAAAAACCGGGGATGAACTCAGATACTCATCTTCATAAGATAAATTGAAATTGTGCTTCATTGGTAATAGTATACCTTTGAAATTGATTTTTGGATCATTAATAACTATTAAAAATGTCAACTCTAATTTTCAGATGTAAAATTTTCCGGACAAGCTGCGAGTAAAATAATTAATCTTCTGTCAGATATTTGTAAATGTAAATGCCAACATCAAGGTAATAAGCTTGTATGTAGCCATGTGTATTTTCGACTTGCTTAATATTATCCCCTTCGCGAGCAGATGGGTTCACACCACTCCCGGTTATTTATATAATATACAAGTTTATTCTAAATTCCGTAAAATGCCCATGTAGCCTTCACATGTTGCTCAACACCTATTGAATTTAAACCTTCTTCCAAAGAATCACGACCCGATGAACTAAAACATAGATACGACTGAAAATGATACTATTTTAACTATGCATGATACATATACATGTATGGTCTCGTAAGCTGATTTCGATAGCAAGGCATTTTCGAAAGCTATTTTTATTTGCACCTGCTAGTCCCGCGCGACTACACTTCCGGTATATAAATTTAGAAAATGAAAGTGGATTGACCAAAGAAGGCCCAAACCAGTAAATATTTAAAAACGATGCCTTCCAAGAAAGTACCTGCTGTTTTTATCGTAACCCTGCATATTTTCAGCCATTTTGCTAAAACATTTAATCTGCAAAAAGTATATTGATTATATTTATCTCTGATAACTTGAATCTCAACAAGCTATCGTCTGCAGAGTGTACACTGCCATCTTGATGTGGGTAAACTTCTGATCACGTAACTGTGATGGAGTTAAAAAACAATTATAGAGTTATCGATTTCTCCTGACGTTCTTGTGTACTACACAAATCACGTGACACTCAGAAAAGTATGGATTGTAAACAAACATAGAAGAATATCGGAGATTTATATGTAAATATTAAAAGTCGAGTTGACAGTTAATGCCCCTGAGATATAGACTTTAATGAAAATCAAATACACAGAAAATGTTTTTACACCATTTTCTTTTAACCTATCGAAAATACCTAACACCATCATATATATTTTTTATTCTCTGCATACTTGAACTATACCCAATGATAGAAAAGCAGCATATGTTGCGCCAACATATAAACAAGGCAGTACATATCATTTAGAAAATTACAGACCAATTTCTGTGACCTGCATTTGCTTCTAGAACACATTGTTGTCTGTACGTATTATGACGCATGCGCAAAAATATTGGTTAATTCAAAATTTAAAATTTAAAATTATTTAATTAGCAAGACAGTGAAATATTTACTTTCCACTTGATTTGGCACACCAGTTTTATCCGGTTTTGTTTAGGGAGGCCCTACTTTAGAAATCTGCTCACTAATTATTGTGTATTCTTTTCATTGGATAAGTAAATTTCCTCGTTTGGTAGTACTTGAAAAAATCTACTCACTAATCAGTATGTTTTTTCTTTTCAGTGGATATGTAAATTTCTTTGTTAAAGTTTGTTATATTAGATGTGATTATTTGGCTGTTAGTATTATATTGAAAATTTTGTTGGGACTTGTTTAAAAGTTGTCCCTGTGAGTATTGTTATAGTGGAACTTTAATAGTTATCCATGTCAAGATGATGTATATATATCTGGACATTCAATAGTTCGTCGTCAAAGTAAAGTTTATTGTTCCATTTACTGGGTCGTGATCGGATGATAGTTGGATTTACAACTACCTTTGTAATCAGTGCCTATCACCACTTAAAGGCGTGAGTTAGAATCCCGAATTAGATGTCGTCGGTTGCTTCACTCCGTGAACGCAAGTATACAAGAATAGACTACAAGAATTTACACTTAGGAAAGTAAGGCAAAAAAATGGCAGCAGAAGAAAATGGTGACTTCATAATTGAGGATGAAATGACTCCTTTTAAAACCAGATTGTTCAAATCAAAAAATGTTGTATCCGAGATCGAGAGAGAGAATGGCATTGGTAGCGATGGTGATGATGATGATGATGATGATGATTCAGAATTAGAAGATTAAGAATTACAGGAACTGGAGAAACAACTTCAGGAGGTGAAAAGACGACAGAAGGAGAAAAAACTAGAGGAGAAGAAAGACAAGATGAGAAAGGAGATTGAAAAAGGAAAGAAACAGCTGAAGAAGAAGTAGGAGAAGAAAACAGAGAAAGAAAAGGGTGATAAACTTTCTAAATTAGACATATCTAAGTCAGTTAATTTAAAAAAAAATATGTTAATGTAGAAGATAGTCGTGTTGATATTGAAAAAATTAGAAAGCATAGTAATATTAAGGCAAAAGCAGAGAGTACAGTTCAAAAGATTCTTGATTTAAGTAGTTCAGATGTTGATTCTTCTGAATCTACAAGTACTAGTAGCGTTGATTCGGATGATTCAGACGAATCTTGTAAAAAAAACTAAAAAACGGAAGTTCAAAAGTAAAAAGAAGTCAGGTATTTTTGACCATCCGTCTAATGAAGTTGTTAAAAAAACAAATGTGGCCTCAATCTAAGCTACAGTTTGAATACGCAGGCTCAAAAATTAATTTTGATGAGTTAGAATTTAACTTTTTTGTTGCAGGAGAGTTAGAATTTAACTTTTTGTTGCAGGAGAGTTAGAAATTGTATCCACGGCAAAGATATCTGAAACAGAAAGAGTTGGTAGAACTAAATTATTGAAAAAAAAATGCTTATTATACAGAATTGTATGAATTGAAAGGGCTGAAAATAAAAATAGAAGTTAAGGTTAAATACGGTCAGTCTATTGATAGTAAAAGGGATGTTAAGAAAGACGAAGTTGTGTATTTTTGTTCTGCTTATCAGAGAAACAAATGTTCACACGAGAAATCACATTTTGGTAAATTTAGAAGCACTGATGGATTTTTGCATCATATTTGCGCAATATGATGGATGAAGGACAAGAAAAGGGTCTATCATCCAGAATGTTCGGAAAATTGTCAATACCAGAACAAGTGACTAGAACCTGATATTGGATTGTCTTGTAAAAAGACTTTTCAATTTAACCCCATGGCTGAAATTTGTGTCCCCGAATATATACGAGATGATCGTAAAAAAATGAAAAATAATGTCTGTAATAAGGATACCAATATTAATGGGAAAAACGGGAAAATGTGAGAACTTTTGAAAAAAAAATAAACTGACGCTAGTTCTTGATTTGAATACGGATGACGACGTTAAAAAACTGAAAGAAATAGGGAATATTGCTCAGAGTAAATTAGATGATAACGGCGTTCAGGGCGTTGGTGATATTTTAGAATTACACAGTCAAGTGTTAAATTCCGGGTATCCTAATTACATAGGTTGTCGTATCCCCGTGAGATCAGGAATTAACGTTCAGTTTTTAGAGATAATCTTACAGATTATGATGATAAATTGATTTGTGATTTATTAGAATATGGTGCCCCGATTGGTTTTGAAGTAAAACATTTAAACTGTTCTATTGAGAACGTTGCAAATCATAAAGGAGCCCGGGAGTTTGAAGACAGTGTATGGAAATACTTACACAAGGAATCATCTTATGGTGCCATAGTAGGTCCGTTTGATAAAAATTCCTTTTCATGCAATTTTACAGTTTCCCCATTAAACACAATGCCAAAAAGGGGTACGTTAAGAGAGAAGAGTCATTTTAGATTTAAGCTTTCCCGCGGGTAATTCAGTAAATGATTTCATTTCAAAAGAATTTTATTTGTGTAATAAAATTAATTTAACTTATCCTAAGGTGGATGATTTGGTAGGTATTATTAAGGATAAAGGTCTAAACTGCCTCGTTTTCAAAAAAGATTTGAAACGAGCTTATAGACAACTACCCTTAGATCCAAGGGATTTATACTTAGTTGGCCTCCAGTGGATGGGTAAGCTATTTTCTGATAGGGTCTTATCGATGGGTTTAAGATCTAGCGCTCAGATTTGTCAGCGTGTAACAACAGCGGTAAGTTATATGTATTACAAACTGGGATATATGACTGAATTATTTAGACGACTTCGGGGGAGCCGAAACCAAAGACAAGGCAAATGGAGCATATAAATTATTAGGTAAGTTATTAGAGAACTGTGGGTTAGAAGAATCAACAGAAAAAAGTGTTGCACCTACTACTAGGATGATATTTTTAGGGGTTACGCTTGATACAAGAAAGTTAACTTTAGAGGTGACACAAGAAAGAGTTATGGAAATATCGTTGTTGGTTGAGGCTTGGCTTAGGAAGAAAAAGGCGTCCTTGTGCGATTTGCATTCATTATTATATATTGTTTTTAAAAACAATGTACGGCGTACACATTGAAAAGCAAAAAGTATCTATTCCCTGTACAGTAAAAACTATTCCCCGTACAGTAAACAACTATTCGCCGTACAATCTATCCGCTTTATTTACATGAATTTCAATGTGAAAACAATCAATTATTTCGAAATAAAGTGTTGTTCAAGTTTAAATATAATAAAACTTTGTTCTACAAAAACGTCAAATGAATATTTGAAGGATAAACGTATTTTTTTAACAACTTTAAACTGGTCACATGCTTCTTTGAACAGGTACCACCCGCTCCGATTCTGGCGATTTGAAGAGATAGAAAGCCAATTACGGATCATAATCAGCCTTAAATAGTAGCTACATTATTAGGAATCAATATCACAAAACTTGTCAGCAAAACGTAGAATATAATGAAAATAAGAAGAATTTGACCTTACCTGACCTCACGTTTGTTTTTCTACCCGCTTCGATGGTACCTATATCCGGTGGTGATGCTACACAGTGAAAATAGTCCTGCATTTTCGATTGTAAAGGGAAAAAAGACGCAACCAGTGACGTACAGACAGTTCCAATTTGCTTTAAAACAAACGATTACGTTATTAGGAAAACATTCAGATGATTATTCCACCCATAGTTTCAGGAGAGGGGTGCAACTTGGGATTTTTCTGCTGAAGTACCAACGGAATTGATTCAATTATATGGTGACTGGAAAAGCGATGCATATAAAAAAGAAATACTTAAAGTTTAATTTAGAAGATAAAATGTTTGTTGCCAACAAGATGAAAACGCATATTTTGAAATATTTGAATTAATTATAATTTTTCAGGAATATTTTATGAAAAAAGGGCCACATTATTGTCAGCATCTATTCCTAAATACGTCTGTGGGATACACGGTTGTACGATTCAGGCATTTCCAGGTGCCACTATAGGCAGGCTTGCTGAGCTCGTTTCTTCAGGCAGAGTAAATTTTAGTTCAGTTCAAATTATTATAATTAATGTTGGTACTAATAATGTGTCTTCTCCTAAGTCAGGTAACACTATTTTATCCTATTATGGAGATTTAATTTATAAATTGAAAAGAATGACTAGAGCTAAACTGATTTTTACATCGATCTTACCCAGACTTGTAGATCATAGAGATTCTGAATCTAAAGTTTGTAAAGTAAAATGCTGAGCTAACAAAACATTGTAAGAGAAAACATTTATTATATTGTAATTTATATCGAAGTTTTCTGTATAAAAATTCACCAGATCCGAGTGTATATGCTCCTAGTGATGGTCTTCATTTAAACTTTGCAGGAACAGATTTGTTAAGAAAGAAAATTATTAATATTATTAAGCATTTAAGTATACACTCCGACAAAAGTTAAGCACCCCCTATATTGTTATCGATATATGTTTTACATCAATACTGTTAAAACAATAAAATATATATCACCATTTTTCTTACACTTCTTAAAAGACTACACCAAGGGCTCTAAAATTACCAATCTACAAAGTAT
>MJUT01017181.1:13688-33920 GCA_002080005.1 Gigantidas platifrons | reverse complement strand
AGTTACACCCCCACCCCCAAAAGCAGTTGTGCCCAAAATGTGGTTGTCCTGAAATGAAGTGTTTCGTTGGCGCCAAACCCTTGCACGACCGTCGGTAGGGCGTAACAAAAAACGACTTTCATCAGACCAGTGGATCCGTCTCCATCTGCGAATAGTCCACCCCAAATGATCATGTCAAATCGAGCAAGGCGATGACGTAATGTCAACTGTGGACGTTTTATGGGTCGTCGCGCTCGCATTCCCTGATGGTGGAGGCGTCTGATTACAGTGCGTGTGCTAATGTGGCCTCCAAACGCTAAACTACCACGAAGTGCACCAGCTGTACTGAACGGCCGTTGCCGCGTCCGTCTGTATATGAGCCGGTCCTCTCTCGGCGTCGTTTTGCGAGGTCAACCTGCAGGTGGACGGTCATTAGCATTCCCCGTTTGACGAACACGCTGCATCAGTCGTACAATGATGGAATGGTTAACCCTGGAGTGGTCTGCCACCCTTCTACGGCTAAAACCACCGTTATGCATGCCAACAGCTTGCCACCTTTCTGGTATGGTTAATTTTCGCCGCACCATACCAAACCTATAGAAAATGAAACTTAAAACTCTACACACAAAAATCAGCGTTCGTTCGCAAACACAAATGTTGAAAAGTACACGTGGCACTTTACACACCCTGTCATATACACATAAATAAAAATCGATCAATAACCTGTTTCACAGATAAGTAAGTATGTGTGTACAAGTAACGAAAACAGCAAACCGATTTGAAATAAGTTCATTATTAGAAAAGATATTATTGAAACAAGTCAGCTGGTGCTTAACTTTTGTCGGACTGTATATATTAAACTACTCCTTGCCATATAGCTGCAGTTAAAATTTGAGCTCATTTTGACTTATACTAAAGCGGCAATGGACAATTGAAGAAATTTCTATTTTTATAAAAGCAGAATGGAAGGCGGGGCTGTCGTACACAATTTTGAAAGGGACCCACCCAGGGACAATCCCTACCAGATTTGGTTTAATTTTGTTCAGCGGTTTCAGAGAAGAAGATTTAAATGTAATCTTTAATCAAAATATGCCTAATTTGCATAATCGGTATAAATCGGCTGAAAGAAAAAATTAACAGAAAAACCCGGAATATATGTTAAACTACTCCTTGTCAGGTAGCTGCAGTTAAAATTTTAGCTCATTTTGACTAAAGCAGCAATGGACAATTAAAATGTCATCCCCCCCCTTTTCTATTTTTAGCTTGGCGGCCATCTTGGTTGGAAGTCAGGATCACCGGACACAATTTTGGAAGGGGGCTATCCATGGATCATTCTAAATTGGCTCAGTGGTGAGCTAAAACGTGACATGGTTAAATTAGTTACAACAGTTAGTGTACTCTACCAGGAAGTGTTGACTGAATAAATCTAAGGACATTCCTTTTGTGCTCATTTTGTATAGGGGGTAACCTCTGAGTTTTTAATTATGACAGATTCCATCATAAATCGACATTATTCATCTTTTTCAAGTCAGTATGGAAACAAATTTCTTAAAATATATTATGAATAAGCATCCTAAATAATTTTTTTTAAATACAATTAAAAGTCCATCATCCGCTACCCATCATCAACCCTCTATACCTGTATTCATTCCATATTATTGTAAGTAGTATATGGGTACAGCTCAAGCCACATTTGTGGGGGTACTGTGTGGGGGTGCTACCGGAAGTCACGTGACCGGAAGTGACGTGACCGGAAGTGACGTCAGTCACGTGACCGGAAGTGGCCCGTAACCGGAAGTGACGTCAGTCACCCGGAAGTATGTTCTGCGTATGCGCAACCGGAAGTTGCGCAACCGTTTCCCGCATTTTTTTTTCTTACTGTAGTAGTAGTATAAAATGTACCATTGCGCATGACCGGAAGTACCAAGGCTACCGGAAGTGACCGAAGGTCACCCTAAGGGTGTGCGCATGCGCAACAGGAAGTTGCGCAACCGTTTCCCGTGTTTTCTTACAGTAGTACAAATACCATGGCTGTTTCTCGCGTTTTTTCTTGCTCTAGTAGTAGTACCATGGATACCGAAGGTCACCCAAAGGGGGGGTGCGCAACCGGAAGTGAGGATTTCCCGCGCTTTTTTCCTTAGTACAAGGGGGTGTTCTCTACGACGTCCGCGTCTATCCCTGGTTATCTACCCTTTTCCCGCCATTTTATTTTCATTTCACAAGTTATCTACCCCTTTCCCCATCCTTGTGTTGTGTAGTATTTTACTAAAAGTACATTTGATCACCCAATAGAAGGTCACTCTGCATTTATCCAGGCTTGTGACTGGCTATAACTAAGAAAGTTATAGGTTACATTAACCTTCTTTTTTTTTCTTTTTTTTTTCTCATAACACATGTTTAACAAGTAACAACACAAATTTATGTACAATGGCCGTCGCTTCCACGGGATTTTCTAAGATCCTGGTAACGTCTGTCATGGTATGTCCTGCACATCGATGAATGAGGTAAAAAATGCAATGATGTCCGCACACGGTAGATCCTTCTTCTTGTATTCGAACGGTATTGTAAGTCCAACTCGTACAATGTTCGTTCATAAAGTTCACGTAGGCCCTTAAAAGGGTGGTGTTCCAGTAGGATCGTAATATTCTCCTCTAGAATTGGCGTCGATATAAATGGCTACCCAATGTTGTCCCACGCGGTTGTCTGGATCCGTATTTCCCACCAGGGCCGAATGTACGTTTAATAGTGTGGGTAATCTGTTTCTGGCGTACACTCCTCTAAACACCGGTCTGGTACGAGGATGATTTTTCAATAGAGTGTCAATCTCTAAGGTGTTCATCTAAGCACTGTAGTCAAACAAGACTTGTCTGTTTCTATCAATTTCAATGACGTTGTCAAATTCTGCATACATGATTACGTTGATGGTCGCTGTAAGGGCTTCTGCGAAATGAATCTCCACACGTAAATTACCCTGTTTTATAAGTTGAAACGTTCCCACTTCCGACATGCCCGGTGTGAGATCGAATCCAAATAAGGTGTTTCCTTTAGCGTATTCCTCTCTGGAGATGGTATTTCCTTCGTCTTGATACATCTTTCCCGTACTGGTATAGAGTCCCATATAACTGCGAATATAACCTGCGTTTTCAAAGTCGGGTTGTAACGGTTTGGCGGGAATCTGTCGTCCGTCCATGTTCAGTGCGACAAAATTGATCTTGTAGTGTTTAAAATCGAAAGGGTTCTTGGTGATTACTCCGTTCAAAGCGTCGCAGTCCACGCAACCAATTACCAGTCTCTTTGGTAATTGGCCCAAAAACATGTTGTCCTGTATGTAATTCATGTTGCCACTGGGAACCGTATCTACTTTGACTTCTATACGTCGGATGGGGTATTTACAGCTGGTCATTTCCAAAGCTTTGACGTGACCCATTCTTACGGCAGGACTTAACAGTACATTTCTCACAAATAAAGCGAGATCCTTGATTTTGATCTTATAGGAGTTGGCATCGGCCATTAGGGCGAACACGTCTCGACTTCGTCGTAATTTTATTTTCAGATCGACGTGATTCAATAAATATTTCTCTTGACAAAATAAATCCAAGTGTAGTTTTCCCATCATCTGTACAGACTTGCTTTCGGCCGTCAATGCTTTCCGGGACGTGAATCCTCTGTTATCGGTTGTTCTCTTATTTTGATGTCCCGGTGTATCCTTGTACCACATGACTCCCGTTAATTGAGATTCTTTGGCAGCTGGGCCATAGCTGAGTAATGTTTCTATGTAAGCTATGTAAGGGTACAAGCTGGTCGGTGGTGAAACCAGTTTTTCGTTGAGGCTAACACTGACATCACTAAAGAGGGAATGCATCCATAAATTAACAGGTCCAACGTCCGCTCCGGCATCCAATGCAGTACCGTCTTCATCCACGATCTGTGCTTCCACAAACAGGTAAGTATTAGCCAAGTCGATGTAGTCGTCCCCCGCCCCACTGACTGCAAATTCGTAAGGTCCTTGATCCGTCAGAACCGATGTCAATCCTTTCTGCTCCCAATAGCCATGTTCCACACTGGTTTGTGTTGGTGGAACTTCAAATAAATCCAGTTCTGATTTCGTGCATTCGCATGAGTTGGGGTGTACAAGTGCCATTCTTATCCGAAAATGTCAGATTTGTTCCGTTGCTTGGTCTGCCGACGCCTGGTCTTTTTTCCACTTCCTGTTGGTCCCGAAATCACGCTGGTAAATGGATGGACCCACGGCATGAAATGATCGGGATCGTATCCGTCCGGAACCCAAAACAAAAACGGATTATTGGTTTTCAAAATATAATAGGGTTCTTCTTCATTACTCTGTGAGTATGGCCACTGCTGCAGCTCTGGGGTATATGGCTGCTGCTGCTGCTGCTGCTCTGGGGTATATGGCTGCTGCTGCTGCTGCTGCTGCTGCTGCCGCTGCTGCTGCTGCTGCTGCTGCCGCTGCTGCTGCTGTTGCTGCTCTGGGGTATATGGCTGCTGCTCGGGGTATATGACTGCTGCTGCTGCTGCTGCTCTGGGGTATATGGCTGCTGCTGCTGCTGCTGCTGCTGCTGCTGCTGCTGCTGCTGCTGCTCTGGGGTAAACGTGTATGGCTGCTGTTGCTTAAGTGTAGACTTTTGTTGACCGTGTTTGTTTTTTAAGTGACGTTTTAAGTCTGCAGGCCACATATAGGTCCTATTACATAAACTACAAGTATTACTCATGTTGTCGTTTCGGATGTCTGGGTACGACTGACTGAATTACGTAGATAGGGCATATTTATAACAAACAACATATACAAGTTTTTATACTTTATTTTACACATTGGCAATTCTCAGTTCTGTGTCTCTTTCTTCAAATAAAGGTATGGTCTTTTTCAGTTCTTCCCATTCGTAAAGACTTAGGGTCACTCCTCTCTTCGTAGGATACAATGTCCATTCTCCATTAGGTACGAAGTGCTTCCTGATGTGAATTGTCAGTTGAGGGGCTTTGATGATGAAGTAGACGTCTTCTCCCAGATGATATCTCCAGTCTACGGGTTCTCCGTCTTTCGCTCGACTGATCAAGTCGTCCACCACTTGCGTAGCACTGCACAAGACTTTCCACTGTGGTAATGATAAGCTGACACCATACTTGGTGGGAATCGTATTGTTTTCCCAAAATCTCAAATCCACTCTCTTCGTACCATTCCATTCTGTGTGTTCTGCATATCTGCCACCTCCCAACGAAAACTTCAATGGCGTTTTCTCCTGAGGTGATTGGCTCGTCTTCTCCTCGGATGGTGAACTCATCTTGGCTTTCTGCATAGCTTTCTGAACGAGATCGGTCTTTCTGTTGCTTGGCATGACTGACACGGGGATTCGTCTGTACTCCTTTTATATAAACCACTTCACTTTGTCTCGATGGTGTTCATTGGTTGTTTCTTTATGTATCCTGCTTTCTGATTGGTTCTTTTTCCTGGTTTCTGATTGGCTAATCGACTGGACATGGTGACTTCTGATTGGTCAGCTTTCCTGGCTGTTGATTGGTTGGACACATCTCAATCCTTCTAGCACCCGATCATATTCTCTCCAGATGTCACGGGCTCGATCCGGATACTGTGCACAATAGGTCTGCGTGAACACATACAATACATACCGTCGACCTGGATTCACTATGCCGTCTTCAAACATTGTTGATACGATTATGTGGTATACTGTTACACAGTCCATCTCGAAATGAACTCTTCGCATATAAATATCTATATTTATAGTAAGGCCACTCTGCATTTCTCACAGGTGAACATGGTCATGGTCTGTCAAAAAACCAATGACGATTCTGTGACCGTATATATAATTGGAACGCGGACGTATCATTTAAAACTTCTTTTCTTTAAAATATTAATTATATGCAGTGTCAATTTTAAATCTTACGTAATAACCGATAAAATCAATTCTTTTTTTAATAAACTTGTTTTATTCTAATATATACGAAGTAGGTTACGAAAGATCAAGGTTATGAAGTTACGAAGGTACGAGATGGTAACGCCACCTATCGGGATAATTTATTATGACGTATAGGACCTCACAGTGACCCGTTACCCATTTCAGCACTTCTACCAGTTAATTCTTAATCCTAATAAATACAGAATATTAGATATTTTGTCTTTGGGTAATTTATAATTAACTTTAAAAAAAATAATCAAATGAATTCTTTAAAACGATATTTTGCTGGGATTATTTTTTTGCGGCTGGATCTTGTTTTGTAAATGTGATTCGATTCTGGCGCGCGATGTTCATTCAAAAACTAGTTAACGAGGCAGCAAGATATGTTTTTAACTATTTGACGTGTGTTGATGGTTTTGTTGGATTTAAGTGTGCTTTGGAAATTATAATGTTCGAATATGCTACCGGTAAGTAATTTGTGTCATAAAAACTTGTGCTAAAACCATATCGAATACGTTTCACTGAAATATTCTGAATGTAGGTCAAATCAATAAACACCCATAATAACCCCACTCGGAAGGCATTTAAGATTTAATGTTATTAATTGTAGAAAGTTAATTACAGACACCGACACAAAGTCTTTCTTTTTACTAAGAATGGCAGATATGCATGTATAAATAGAAATAGATAAATGATTCGGGGGCGGGGTTATGAAATTATGTACAACCACAGAAGTTTTAGTTGAGTCTCCCTGTTACTGATCAGTGCTTTGTTGTATTAAATTTTAGCTCTTTTCTGTAATTGGATTCATTTCAATTTTACATCATCATTAGATATTGCAGTGTTTTAGATATAACAAACATGGCCAACCGTTAAATGTGTTGCTTACGGTAGCAACGAAAATAACATTGACCTTTTCTGTATTATTGATTTTGATGACGCAACCAATTTTGCTTTTTCAAAACAAGTATATTCATGCGCGGTAGTTGACGTATGCCTAATTGTGGACTGACCTAATCATTTTTATGTCACGTCCAATAGTACGTTGAGATAAGCTTTATCAATCGACACACTTCAAAATGAAAAAATACACAAATTACAGATAATAATATTTAAAATACAATGGTTGGATTTTATCTATAACGACATCGGGGCTCGCCTTGTGGTGGTGAGTTCGATGGGGTTTGCCAAACAAACAGCATCCATAAAATGTTTATTGATAGACACACATTTGCGTTCTAATTGAAATATGTGTATGGTCCTTAAAAGGGCCTGGACATCAAAAGGACCGTTGAAATGTGATGGTTGGCTTCACGAAGAAAGCCAACCATCGTCCTAATCTGGCTGTGGGATTCTGTGTCTTGGTGTACAGGGGTATGACGTGACGACTAGATGTTTCCAACAGTCGTACACGATCAATACCCCTGTACACTCCTTTCGGTTTGGACCTCTGGTGAGTCCTACTAGAGAGTCCATCGGCATCTCTAGTAGGATCCGTCTTTGATCTGATTGGTAGGTTTGTCCGCCTAACCTCGAAAATTCTTGGTTGTTGCTGACGAACAAACCTACTATATCCCGGATTGCATCCCACAGCCAGTCTATTCCACCACCTTCTTCTGTGTAAAATATACCAACCGACTCATCATCAACGTTGTAGAAATGTCTCGCAAGGATGTGGCTCTTTCTGATATGCATTGTTGTAGACTGGAAGTAATGCCGTATATTTTGTTTTCCGGATTTACATAGGAAAAGTCAATTATTACGATGGTTGTAATTGGTTGTTTACTTTTGGAATGAGGGGTCTGGTTGGTTCTTTTTCGTATTTTTCTGGTTGGATGTGGCATACTGGATTCTGTCCTCTCATTGATCAGATTTCCAGTGCTATGATTGTTTGGTACTATAAAACATTTCAATCCACTTTTGGTTTTGAGAACAACAAAAAAAACAAAACCGGCAATGACTTTGCTATTACAGAACGGCAGTATCATTGAACTTGTGACGTCATGATTACCGTGACGTCATCGATGAATGGGGTTTTACACAAAGCCTATAAATAGGCTCTTTGGAGATGTAAGGGTTACTAATTCGTGTCACAATTATTTCAAATCTGGTATAATTAAAAATAGATTATCACAAGGTATTGATAAAATACATTTTTCTGTCAAGAGTCATATATTTTTTTTTAAAGTGAATAATGAAACAATTTTTTTTTTTTTTTATGTGTCTTATTTAAGATAAGATAATTTTATTGCAAAAAAATAAAAATAAAAATAGGCTCTTTGGAGATGTAAGGGTTAAATAAGTAATTCATGTCACAACTATTTCAAATCTGTTATAATCAAAATAGATTATCACAATGTATCATATATTGATCAATTGNNNNAACCTATAACTTTCTTAGTTATAGCCAGTCACAAGCCTGGATAAATGCAGAGTGACCTTCTATTGGGTGATCAAATGTACTTTTAGTAAAATACTACACAACACAAGGATGGGGAAAGGGGTAGATAACCTGTGAAATGAAAATAAAATGGCGGGAAAAGGGTAGATAACCAGGGATAGACGCGGACGTCGTAGAGAACACCCCCTTGTACTAAGGAAAAAAGCGCGGGAAATCCTCACTTCCGGTTGCGCACACCCCTTTGGGTGACCTTCGGTATCCATGGTACTACTACTAAAGCAAGAAAAAACGCGGGAAACAGCCATGGTATTTGTACTACTGTAAGAAAACGCGGGAAACGGGCCACTTCCGGTCACGTGACTGACGTCACTTCCGGTCACGTCACTTCCGGTCACGTCACTTCCGGTCACGTGACTTCCGGTAGCACCCCCACACAGCACCCCCACAAATGTGGCTTGAGCTGTACCCATATACTACTATTGTATTTCACCTGGAAGTATTTTTAGAAATATTTCAGTGTTCTGTATTTTGATCAATTTGTTTGAAGCATATTTTCAGTCAGACCGTGTGTTATATTCAGAGTAAGTACATATGTATTGACTTAATTTTGAGATTAATAAGATAAGATTAGATATTTTAATTCCAATTAAGGTCCCACAAGGGGCAAATTCATTACAATGATTATATAATAGTAAAATACACAATAATACACCATACAAAGAAACAATACAAACTGTCAAATCATTTCAATATATATATCTGTTAAATTATGTTCAGTGGTGACATCAGAAAGATGGCTATGCTACGTAGTATCATTAAAAAAGCAGTTAATTTTAATAGTACAAAAATATAAACTCAAACACAATGTCCTCCTCGTGACTGATGCACATGTACAACATAATTGTCGTCCATATGCAGGAGTCACCAAGGGCAGGTGCAAAGTAGGACTTGTATTGCTTTATTATATGTAGTAGTCACTTGCTTAATTTTATATGATCAAAAATTTAAACCATACACATGATATCTAGTCAATTTTTCATCATCATATTTTTTATTTTTCTTATATTGATTGTTTTTTGCATGCAGTCGGGAAGCCATGCATTGATTCCGTACCTCCACCAGCCAAAGACAAGTCTCGAAATCAAGGGACGCAACTCTTTTTTTTAGACAGATGACGCTTTAAACTTGAGCGGCCATGCATTTGTTTACGTCGACACCCTATGAATAGAATAGAATACATTTTATTGCCTAATCATAGGGCCCAAATGAGGCATCATTAACAATACAAACATTCATGATTGATAAATGAGACATACTGAATATCTTCATAAATAAAACTAAAAGAAGTATTCATTTTTATGGAATCCATTTTTTAAATAAAATATTAACGTGACTGACGCATGAATACGTGTATTTATTATATCGTCTGCTTGAAATCAACGGTTTGTTCCCATCCTGCCCAACTTTAAACAAGAGATTTATATCTTCCAAGAAGGTAAATGATAGTATATCACAATAGCCAGGTTGTTGAATCTCGATGCTATTTTCTGGATCACTCTTTTGCTTTTGGTCAGTCTAAATTGGGAGTAGATTTTGGCATGTTAAAATTACATCTCCTTTCATTATTGGATTATTTAACATAGGGTTAAAATTTAGGATGTTAAATTGGGAATGTAAAACTGGTTTGGTGACCTTACCCTTGAAACTGCCACTTCCTTCTTATTCATATTCATTGATTTTCATTTTGGACTAGATATTTTTTCTAGAGTTTATCATTTACATTTCATTGTCATGTCATGATTTATTATGGTACCTAATAAATATCATATCATATAATCTTGCTATGTCACATCCATGAATTCCACCATGCTGGCTTATACTCATCTCACTGTATTCTGTGTTGAGTTATAAGCTTTGTCCTCGAAGGCCCCTCCCATGTGTATAGTGTGGGTAAAGTTGTTTGGACTATTTCTTGTATACACCTTTGTCCCCAAAGAGTGATAAAGGTCATCTTGGGCAAATGGTTTATTAAATCGAACCTGGTGTTGTATTTGATTGACTGACAATATAGTGTAACATATGTACACATAAGCTAGTAGTTCACTTGATTGTCAGGTCAGTTCGGCTACATTTTTTGTCGATTTTATATCATTATACCATTGAGTGTTATAAATATGATGTGTGCATGGTCTTGAATTAGTTTACAAACTCGGAAAACATCAGTATTGTTGTTTATCCATTCATTTATTTTCTCTGTGTCAGACTTTTTCCTACCTGACACGGGGTTTCGATATGGACCCTGTAATCACAAGTATTATTGTGTCGGCATGAAAAATATAAAGATTATGGAAAATCTCATAGATGACAGTTTTCTGAAAGGTATTCATTTGGCTAAAAAGCTACCACGTAGCATTCAATCCATAGTGAATTGAATATTTTCGAGATTGTCTACCCCAGGGCCGTCTTAACAGCATTATACCCCCCCCCCCTCCCCGGTCAAAGCAGTGCACTGAGACCCCTACCTCCACAACCACTCGCAGGAATAAAACATAAAACTAAATGTCCGTAAAATTAAACATATATTTATTGTATTGGTACTTTCAACACAATCAGTGTTTAAACGGTACACAACATGCATAGATTAACATGGCCCCTATGCTCATCGGCCCCGGGCAATTGCCGCTCGTCCCCATACGTTAAGACGGCACTGCATCTACCATGTCAAAAGAAAAATCTTTGGTACGCCGGTTCGTCGACAATTTTGCTCTCAATTCTTTTTCAGTTTTAATGTATTATTGGATGCCCTGTCGGTTGATCACGAACAGTATTGAATATACGCATTGTTGATATTTGGTTAAAAAAAATAGAAACGACGTCACAATTAATAAGGACATGTCTCTTTTTTCTGTTAAAAAAATATAGCAATAAAGGTCATAACAGTGTCTTCATTTGAAAGACAATTTGTCACGAGACTAACCTACATTGTACAAGGACCTATATACTTTACTAGATTTCAAACGAATTAAATTCATCAAAAGTAATTTTTTTATCTGAACACGAAGAAACCAGCTTTAGATTTATATCAACATTTTTGAAGTGCAATGTGCCTTGTTTAATTTATGACTCAGTGAAATGTCTGCTATTTCCAGCTCGGGGGTGGTCTGCTTTTAGGAGACTCCGTGGTCAACTCTGCTTTACGAGACTGTGGATGCAGATCTTTGGCGACCATAATACTGGTATTGTAATGGATGTATATTTACGCATGTGTGTTATTACTACAGGTAATGTATAGAACTGGTTGTTGCTAATACTGTCTTTGTTTCAGTTTAAGTAAACAAGTTTTTATTTCTGATTAAGCTTAAGTGGTTTTATTTTGTTTGATAATAAAATATTGTAAATGGCATATATTTAGATTTTGTTAATTTTTGTTTATTTCAAGTATAACAAAGGGAAATAACTCTGGACCTTAATTTCTATCTGTTATCAATTAAAAAATAATATGCAAGCAACAATTTGATATACAATATTACATGTATGTACATTGTCGGTAAATATAAAATTTATTTGTACGAGCTTTAGAAACAGGCCTTCGGCGAGCTTTTCAGGCCTGTTTCCCAGCGAGTACAAATGAATTTTATATTTAGCGACAATGTACCTATTTTGTGTTTATCCTGCAATGTCAAAAAAGTCGGAAAACTTGTCACATTTAAACAAAAACCACAGAAACAAGCTTCATTCCTCGCCTTTCATAAATGTTGTCAAGGGTGTCTTCTTCGCAGTCCACGTTACATTTGTACCAGTTTCTTACTTGTCTGCGCCCTCCGCTCTACATAGCTAGAGGGAACCAAGAGATGTTATTCGTCTATTATACAAATAACATAAAAATGTATTTGACACCTTTATTCGTATAGTAAAAACGCACATTGCAGGATAAATAACAACTTTTGGATGCTATACTTTTCATAGCGATGAACATGCATATTAATGGGAGGTTTCATCGACACAACGGTTTCTGAAGGGGCACTGTTGAAGCTTTCAGTACATTCTAGTCATTACACAACACCCTACAAAGTAGGTCACGCTTCAGACAAACATTTACTTAAAACTCAATCACGAACATGTCATAGCAGAATTACCTTTCGTTTTATATCAACATTTTTGAATTGCAAGGTGTCTTAACAAATAAAAATCAATGTGTCTACTGTTATTAAATTCATTTAAGTCTTGTGGGTCAAAGTTGCGACCGTGAAGCAAAAGGGTGCGTAGCAATTTCTTATTAAAAATTTTACTTTAAGGAGGATTGCTTCTGAAATTAAAAATAATTGTATTTTCCTTAGTTTTATATTTTTGTAAAGTTAAAATATATTACTTCAAAATTATGGAGAAATGAGCAATTTAAATGACTTAAGCGCCTAGGAACTACATCCGCGCATTGATAAGTAGGTTATACGAAGTCCATGATAAGTCTGGTCTTCTTGAAGTGTTTATGAGGAATTGATTTCGACCATGAAAAAAATTAGTGCCACTGTGCCCAAGTGTCTTATGAAAACATGTATACTGACATTGTTGTTTTAAGAATTATAGTCTATTTCCTTTAATTTTACCTAACACTATAATTTATTATAATTGATAATTGGAAACAAAGATTATTTTTTTTAATGCTTAATTATTATTTTATAATTACATTACATTTATAGTTACTATAAATGTAATGTAATTATAAAATAATAATACTATTTTATTGTTGTTTGAAATAAAAAAAAAATTATAAGGATTAATTTTATATAATTTTGGAGGACCAAGCCTATACAAGCTAGAATACCATATTTGATATTTTTTACTAATTGAAATTTGTTAACATCAAAGCATCCAAGTATTAATAACATGAACCTTCCAAGGAGTCCTATGTGTCAAAGTGAGAACTATTCAGATTACAAGCCTTTAAATGCTATATATACTGCATAACTGCCACTCTGTTGACATATTATCATAATGGCATTTGTACAAGTTCAAGTTAAGTTTATACCAAACAACCAAGGTACACAAAACCTATCATTTAATGGGTATCTGTATAGAATGAAAAAAAATGGTGAACGTATCTACTGGAGATGCATTGTGAAAGACTGTCCTGCAACAATAAACACACGGAACAACATACCAGCTGGATTCGGACGCAGACCACACAACCACCCAAGCAACCAGGCTAAAATTGACGCAAAACATATCATCAACACAATACGCAATAGAGCAAAATCCGAAGCTGAGCCACTACCCAAATTATATGATGAAGAGATATGCAAACTCAGAACCCAGGACTGGAACGATGACACTAATAACACAGTTGAACAACTACCAACATTTCCGTCTGTAAAGTCATCACTATACCGAGCCAGACGTAAAGTTACACCCAAACTTCCAACAACTCAACAAAACATCATACTCGAAGGACAATGGACTCAGACAACTACTGGAGAAGAATTTCTATTATTCGACGATAGTGACAACAATCGCATCATAACATTTGCCACTTCACAGAACCTGATAGACATAGCCAATGCAGAGACCTTATACTGTGATGGAACTTTCTACACATGCCCCATTCAGTTTCAACAGATATACACAATACACGCCAGGATATATGACCAGATGTGCCCATTACTTTTCGCACTGCTACCCGGAAAGACACAGGCCGTTTATACACAACTACTGACCAAACTCAAAACGTCTATGGCAGACCTACAACTTCAACTAGCACCAACGACAATCTTCATGGACTTCGAGACTGCTGCCCAGAACGTTGCTAGAACTGTCTTCCCAGGAATTACCATCAAGGGTTGCTTCTTTCATTACACTCAAGCCATATGGAGAAAAACCCAACACACTGGTCTACAAGTCACCTGCAGAAACAACGAGGACATTCGACAACTTGTAAGAAGAGCAGCTGTTCTACCACTCGTACCGATTGATTTAATAGAAGACGTCTGGTTCAATGCACTAAATGACCTAGAAGATATTGACACTCCAGCAAACACAACTACATTCACAGACTATGTTACAACCCAATGGATCGACGGTGACCGACAAGTATGGAACCACTTCAACACAGATGAACCTCGTACCACAAATCACATCGAGGGTTGGCACAACAAACTGAAGAAGAAAGTCTCCCATGCGCACCCAAACATATACACATTGATCAGCACATTCAAAGACATCCAGGCAGCAAATGAAGTAACCAGAATAAATCGTAACGCAGGTGGTACTATAAGACCAAAAGCCAAAAGATACAGACATAGACAGCCGACTAATCCAACTCAAGGAACGCCTTACCAGTGGACGCATTGACGTTATACAGTACTAAGACGCAGCATCACACTTACTCCATTTGGACTAAATTTCTATTAAACAATGTAAATATGTTGTTATTATTTATAGTGAATAAAGGAGTAGGTATGATAAGGGCAGAAATTGGCCTAAAATATAGGCAAATTTTAAATAAAAAGTATAGCTTTCATTGTTTGTTGATTTTATAAGATCTTTACCCCATCTAATATGTTGGTAACAATTTTCCATATTTGCACGTGCGATGATGTCACACTAGTCAATGAAAGGTCTATTGTTTCGTGAAAATATATGAAATCTAACAAGAAATGTGTATTTAATGTCAATTTTCCGTATAACCACAAGCGTGTACCAACGGCATATTTTAGTATGATGTTTAATATACATAACCAGATACCCAGCAAACACACGACGTAACGCCGACGTCGGGGATTCGTCGTCTGAACGTAACATCGGGGAAAAACGTTGTCACAACGTTGTGTTCACGTAATTTCACAACGTTATATCACGACGTTTATACAACGTTACAAAATTACGTCTACACAACGTAAAAATATTACCACCATACAACGTAACATTGTATTACGACTACACAACGTAAAAATATTACCACCATACAACGTAACATTTTATTACGTTGTAGCGACGTACTATAAACGTCCTTATTTTTTTTAGTTTTCAGTGGTGCGTCTAAGTCAATGTTTACATAATACTAAACTGCGACTGTGGATAGGGGTAAATGGTATATTTATGTAACAGAAAAACTATATTGAAATTACAAGGCTAATTTGTTAAGAAACCGAATCTTTGAATAATTTACACTATAAAATATCTTAAGTAACAAAAACTGTTGTAAAAAACTTATTTTTTTTAATTCTCATGCAAAGTTTGAAATTATCGCCATATAATCTCTATTCGTACACTTCGGATTTTATCGGCAAACTCTAAGTAAAAATCAGCGCATGCGTATTGATACCACGCGCAGCATCCCGCATCTTTCAAAAATTTGTTCAGATACAACAGATCAAGTTCCGCTTTTAATTCTCGACTAAGACAAAGAAAATTCAAAGAAAGAAGATATCGTTAATCATCATTAGTACAGTTATCAGAAGATTACATTTAAGGTAGGTACACTTTTTTTGACGCAAAATCAACATCAACTGGTCAATATAGAAAAAGGGGGCACGTACAGTAGTTCAAGTGGTTCAGTTTTTACACTGATATGACTGTAAAAAAAAGAATTTCTACTATTAATTAATAGAAATGACACTGTAAAACGTAAGACCGAGTTTTCACTCAATTATCACTTGAACTTTTTTTTAGATTTATTTGTCTTAGAAAAGGGGGTATGCATGATAGTTGTGCACTGATACACGTACTTTTTCAATGCCAATGGAGAATACCACCAACATTCTTACACTACAGGGGCATATATGTACATTGTATATGTCTGTCAATCTCATTTCATTTGAATGATGGTTTCTATTGACTGTTTTCATCACATACACGTGAGAATGCATTCATGGGTCATGATCTTAATAAAGCGGTATAAGTGTTTTCATCCATTTGCATGTTTTATCAGTTGCCAAATATTATCCCACCTTAGGCAAAATCCTGATATATACATATGTAACAAATAGTCAAAGTACATGTACTTGAATAAGGTTTGGCAATCATTTAATGACTAGGAGCTTAACTGTTTAACACAATGTATGTCACATTGAATTAAATGGAAAAGATGGATCTAGGATGCTCATTACTTTGTACAATATAACAAGCAACAATAAACCCATTCAACAGTCTTGGCGAAATTGTTTTGGAACTTATCTATGATAATTAATCCAATCTGACATACATGTATGTGTTTCTTTCATCTTTAGCCTTACTAATTAGTCTTTATTAATTGGTAAACATTAAACCTGAAGGCTTATCTCTTCTCAGCATGCATAACACATGACACACATGTATCTGAGAAAAATCCTTATCTGTCACTGGTTTTCTAAACATATGGTCTATGTAAATAAAGTTTAGAATGGGAATTGCAGCCATTATACAAATCTACATGTATGTAAATTAAAATATTTACCTTAACATGTTCAATAAGAAAAAAAGCAATTTAAATCATGTACTGTAAGTGGTACATTTTTGTATTTATTTTTGTTACATGCATGATCACCTGATCTTTTCCTTTTACAGTTTTAGTACAATTTACCAGCAAAAAATATTAGGCCTTCATCTTAAAATGTACAATGTTCCCCAAAGTAGAAAACTTCACTTTATTTTAATTTATGTCTTCTTTTTTTTTAATTATTTGTTTAATCTTGATATTTTTGTTATAATTATTCAAGCGAAAAAGTTGATGATTGTCAAGTAGCATTTAAATACACTACATGTACATGTACAAATGTAGCTGTGTTTGAGTTTGTTCAAAACACTTTTTACAGTGGTGGAAATTAGGGTTTGGAATTTTTTTTCTGTTGATTGGCTACAACAAAAATCATCAAAATTTACAGGACTGAAGGACATGGGCTGTCCCATGCTAATTTCTATGAGTGTTTTTAGAAATTTTTAAATTGTCAAAAATAGCCTAAAGCTTTTTATGGTGTAAGAAATGAATTGCTTACAATATTATTGTCTACAGTAATTAATGTTTAAGCAAATACAATATATTACATGCATTGATAATTTTCTGTAAACACTTACATATTTTTGCAAATTTCCTTACAAAGTGTGTAATAACTGCATGCTATTGGCTAGTTTCAGTATGGACAGCTTGCTTTATAAAATTTTATGAATTTATATTTGTTAGGTTACATTGTTGAGCAGGTTAGGAGGGACGAAACTGGGGGACAGTGTCAGAAAGATGCTGAGAGTGCTTGGCACCAACAACAGGTTATAGCTTGAAAGGAAAAAGGACCAAAAAAGCATTTAACAGTCTGCCCATTTGTGGCATAATTAAAAGTAAGTTTTTACATAATAAGTGTAGTATACCTTATAATTGCAATAAATCAAGGCATTATGGAAATATGATCAGCAGTTTTTAAGGAGAGAATGCTTTAGTAGAAAAATTATTTGTGATTTATTCATTTATAGAAGTTAATTAGGACCTTTAATCTTATTGTGGCAACTTCTCCTACTGAACAATGATCTTGTGATGTAAATACACGTAGTATTAGCATATGATTGTACCAGATCCATACTGTGCTGTGATTGTAGGGTATTAATTCCCTTTACTTGTACATTTGTTATATATATAATATAGAGAGGACTTCTAAATATTATACATTGTATGTTATTCAGGATCTTCACAGGGGATATGGGCTCATATTCCCTGAGCTGCAAGAACTTTATGTTCCCCTCCTTTGAAAACATTCAAGAGTATAGTAATTACATATGCGTGTAAATATGATTCAATCCAGCACTTGAATATTAAAGTATGTATACATTGCATGATGTTGTTGGTAAGCGTTGTTTTTATAATTATCATACACATAGGTATGTATAACCTATATTATTTTAAGTAAAAAATGGTTAAAGTAGAGAAAAATATCCCTATAAATTATTGAATTTTCTTTATTATACCCTATTTTTCAAGATATTTGGCCTTATTAAAAGCTCTACATGTATTTTTTGGACCTAAACCCACTTGAAGGCCTGCCTTGTATGAAAACAAAACATTATTTTTCTTTAATTTCACGATTTATTATTCGAAATACATGTTGGCTTACTATATAGATAAGATCAGTTATTTATATTAATTATATTTTGAGAAAGCAACACACAACCTGCTTCATATCCCCAGTCTATCATGAGAATATTATATGATATCCCAGTCTTGATTAGCCAATCAGATTGTAGGAATTCATTGGATACTTTACCATTCAATGTAGGATTAGACTGCATATTTCACTCCAGTAAAGTATTGACTTATATTTGTTAATTATTGCTTTATATTCTCATTGTTTACTGTCACAAACATGAATTGTTTAATGACTTTATAAATAAAGTTGTATTTAATTTATCATTCTTTTAGTTCATGTCTAAGTTGTGCCATACATTGTTAAGACTCTTTTAGGCTTTCAGCATATCTTCACAGTGCTATAAAGTTAACTAACTTTTAAAATGCTTATAATTGTACCTATGGCTTTTGTTGTCTAAAATTTAATTCTGAAAAGCACACTCATTGATTTGATTTGATTTTTGCTGCTTAACGCCACTTTCAACAATATTTCAGTTATATCATGGCGACCAGTTTTAGTGGTGGAGGAAGCCGGAGTACCCGGAGAGAACCACCGACCATGGGCAAGCAACTGGTAAACTTTATCACTTGCGGCTGCGAGTCGAGTGCACCCTTTTTTGTAATTTACAAAGCCGGNGCGAACCCACGCCGTATTGGTGATAGGCTTGTATGAGTTATTAGATCCAACGACCTAACTCATTGAGCCACCTGGGCCCACACTCACTGAAATAATATTTCACAGATCAAGGTATGCAGTACTGAATAATGCAGTGATATGCTTTACATTATGTAAACTAGGATGACAATGTTTCTAGAAATGCTTAGGCATATAAAATTTACATTGGCTAGATTAGTATGAGAGAAAACATGTGGTATTAAGTGGTACATTGCTTCCCTAACTGAAGGATTAAGCATCTGACAATGAATTCCTCGCCAATAAAACAGGAGTTTAGTCACAATATGACCATACCACAACATTATGACAACGTCGTAATATTACGTTGTGACAACGTTGTGTGGATGGTCGTATTTACGTGCTGAGGAGTCTACAAAAGTACGTTGTGACGACGTAGCAATATTACGTTGTGACTACGTAAAGTATAACGTTGTGACAACGTTTTCCCGACGTCGGATTGTTTGCTGGGTATCTCATTTAATTTTTATGTTGGTACCCGAGTGTGGTCAGTATGAAATCTGCAATCAAAAAATAATTTTAAGGTAGATTTCACGTCAGCGGCCATTTTTTATTGACCGTTTTCATTCGTAATAGACAGAAATAGAAATCGACCATTTAATCTCATGACGTTATTTAAATAGAAAAAAAACGGCTAAATTTTGGAGGTGATTTACTGCATTGAGTCCGACGTGGTTTTTTTTTCTAATCCTCAGTGGAATTGCATGTGTTAGGATACTTTAATATTATCCCGACAATTCACAAAAAGTACAGAAAACAAAAGAAACAACCAAAAGGAAAAATCACGTAATACTATCAAAATCAGATCAGTAGTATCTTAGAAATTAGACATGTAAACGACACATCAGAACTTTCTAATTTTAGTAGTCCCTTCACTTTTTATTATTATTAATTTTTTTTATTTTGACTTACCTAAAGCTCTTTCACAAAGTGAATTTCCGATAAATTTGATTTATATATAACTTAATAAGGATCATTCACCAAATTTCTTTCGACAGACGTCGCTGTTGTTCCATAAGTGGTTAGCTGAACGTTTTAATCTCGATGACGCTTGAATTGTTAACGTTAGGTAATGCCTTTATAACATGAATAGGACAATTCTGTACATTTCGTTCACAAACAAAACTGTTCTCGCGATTTTTATTTT
>MJUT01017127.1:1084107-1097299 GCA_002080005.1 Gigantidas platifrons | reverse complement strand
TACGGTGTCATCCCACAGTTATTACAATACAGCACTGAGTAACCCAACAGTTATTACAATACAGTACTGAGGCATCCCACATGTATTACAATACAGTACAGAGTCATCCCACAGTTATCACAATACAGTACTGAGACACCCCACATCGATTACAATACGGTACTAAGTCACCCACAGTTATTACAATACAGTACTGAGTCTTCCCACAGTTATTACAATACAGTACTGAATCATCCCACAGTTAATACAATACGGTACTGAGTCATCCCACAGTTATTACAATACAGTACTGAGTCATCCAACAGTTATTACAATACAGTACTGATTCATCCCACATGTATTACAATACAGTCCTGAGTCATCCAACAATTATTACAATACAGTACTGAGTCACCCCACAGTTATTACAATACAGCACTGAGTCATCCCACAGTTAGTACAATACAGTATTGAGTCATCCCACAGTTATATTACAATGCAGTACTGAGTCATCCCACAGTTATTACAATACAGTACTGAGTCATTCCACAGTTATTACAATACAGTACTAAGTCATCCCACAGTTATTACAATACAGTACTGAGTCATCCCACAGTTATTACAATACAGAACTGAGCCATCCCACAGTTATTACAATGCAGTACTGAGTCTTCCCACAGTTATTACAATACGATACTGAGTCATCACACAGTTATTAGTACGCCATCAGTCATTCCACCGTTATTACAATACGGTATTGGTAATGCGTCATTCAACAGTTATAGCCCCACAGTTAAAACAATATGATTTTTAGTCACCCCATAGTTATTGAGTCAGCACACAGCTATATAATACCGTATTCAGTCACCACACACTCCACTTTAAATCAGTATGATCATCTGTGATACAACCNNACGTTCATCAGTCACTCCACCTTAAATCAGTTTCATTATCTGTCATACAACCGTCAAGTACGTTCATCAGTCAGTCCACTTTAAATCAGTTTGATCAATTGTGATACAACCATCATGTACGTTCATCAGTCACTCCACCTTAAATCAGTATGATTATCTGTCATACAACCGTCATGAACGTTCATCAGCCACTCCACTTTAAATCAATATGATCATCTGTCATACAACTGTCATTTACGTTCATCAGTCACTCCACCTTAAATCAGTCTGATTATCTGTCATACAACCGTCATGTACGTTCATCAGTACAGGTCTGCCAGTAAATGATTTTGTTTTTATTTTAGTTGATTACATGTAATTTTATATATTTTATTAGTCGTCTGCTGTCATGAAAGCTGCTTTTATCTTTTACCGTGTCACGTGTGCCTTTGTTACTATCACAGGGATACAAATGGTAAATACAATGTATATTATATTTTAAAAGATAAGAAATTATTTGTTTAAGCGCCGTTCTTTAACTTTAGATATTCACGTGAGTTATGGATTTTCTTTCTTGTTTACCAGGCACACTGGTTTTAGTCACCAATACAAATTACATTCTCTAGCCCAAAAGAAATGTTTGAAGATATTGAATGAGTACTCAGAATACGTCAATTGAAGATTAAAGGACAGACAATTCAACGGTCATTAGAAAAATACGCTTAAAAGACAAACAACGGGAAACAAAATACTACACAGAAAATTAAAGATCGAGCAACACCATTCCACTAAAATCATATCAAATCAAATTAAATCATGTCATATACAACCAAATATTAAATTGTAATACGGTATTAAATCTCTTTTCACTGCATGCATTTAATTTAGAGTACTTGTACATTTAATATCTTTTTTTTTCCTTCTTTTTATAGTGTTATGCATATGACGTGTATTATCCTAGCCTTAATAGACACTGTGTGTCATATCTTGCCTGTGGAGAAGGTTAGTAAAATATGTATTAGGAATTCATTGCAAATCATTACAACAAGAAGAGTTTGAAGATACCAAAGGGACAATCAGAATCAGTATATAGGAGAACAGACAACACAATGACCAAAAGATACCAAAGGGACAATCAGAATCAGTATATCGAAGAACAGACAACACAACAGCAAAAGGAAAACGGAGAAACGAACAAACAATGATCTACCAAACATACACATAAAACTAAAGATCGAGCAACACGAACCCCACTAAAATCCGAGGGTGAACTCAGGAGCTCCACTAGTGACACCCGTCGTGTTAATCTAGTTACAAACCCGGTGATAAGTTATCATGAACGAGGAAAGGACCGGGAAGTGTTTACGACAAGTGGAACATATCCGTGGTCATTTGCGACACAGATATTCCATAACGGTAAACCAAATCGTGGTGGCGACCGTAAAACTTTCGAAATGATGTCTTCAACTTAACTAAGATTAACCCTTAGTTCAGTAGCTTCCTTGTTAGCAGCAATCCTTCATCTAGGAAATCCTGAGAGGAACCACAAAATGTTTCTGTCAACAGGAAGTGAATTGAATTTACAACTGGTTTTTCAAAGCTCACAGACATGTTACAGGGGTAACAGAAAAAGTTATATACCGTTATATAACAAAACATTATCCAGTCAATGTAATTTTCCTGCTCAAATAGAACAAGTGTAAGATAAAAAATATATCAACAATCCACACAAGTGATAAAACAAATGTCTAATTCATCAAAAATATGTATATGTCGCCTCATTATCGCTTCAGACCAAGGGACCGATTGGTTAACTGATCACGTCCCAAACCACTAACATGGAATCAGATTCCAGTGCTCGCCTCAATTTTAAGGTCTCCAAATACTATCCTATTGCCTGGGGTTCGATGGCCAGTAAGTACATTATAAATGTCCGGGATTTTAGCCCCCATAAAATCATTGCAAGGGGTTCACTGGCAGGTAAGTACATTATAAATACCCAGGTTTTTAACCCCCATAAAGACATTTCCGGGGTTTCGCTGGCAGGTAAGTGCATTATGAATATTCGGGTTTTTGCTCACCACAAAGTCATTGTAGCTGAAAAATTGCTGAATGTAGCGATAAACACAAATAAAGTTACATAGCACACTGTTTCAGGTCATGCCATTGAGCCATGCAAGTCAAATTTCACTCGAGATGTTTGTGTAGTCTGCACTGCAGGCTATGTACAACCAGACGTCATATCATCAACAGCAGATCCTAACACTACTTCTTGTTTTAAACCAACCAGCGCATGTCTTGCTAAAGGTAATAATAACGAATTGGGTACATAAAGCCTCCAAGCTTTGTATAAGCTTTCTCATTAATTGCAATCTGTGTTAATTTTTTAATTTTCAAAGTCATTATCGGAAGCATATTTCATGATCACATTGTAACCATTTAGAAACCAGACACCAGGAATTCATATAGAATAGCCGACCTATCATGACGGATCGATGGAAACATAAAATGTCTGAAGTGATGACTTAATGTTAGGTTTTAGTAACCCTGATTGAGAATATTAAAGATTTCCTTGACAGAGGGTTGCTGTTTATAACAATAAAATTACTGAACCATGTATGTTGTTAAAGTCATCACTTCGAACGTATTACGATCGCCACCATGACGTGTTTAACCGTTACTGAAAATCTGTGTCACAAATGACTACGTATATGTTTCATTTGTCGTAATCGCAATTCGATCATGTCCTCATCCATTACCTATATACCACCTTATTATTTTACGAGACGGGATAGTGAACATTTAACAGGTGTGGGATTCCGTGACACAGTCATCATATTGACCGCCGTATTCAAAGATACTGAAAAAATAGAGAACATTTTGATTTTAAAGTAACATTGATAATAAGTAATAAAAACGTAGATAATGAATTTAGTGCGCATGACGCGTTTCTGGAATAACCTTCATCAGGTACGTTTAAGATCGAAAGATTGGTAAAGCCAAATAATTTAAAGTTTTGAGAGCAATACAACCAAAGGTCCTAAACAGGATAGTCAAAATCAGCTATGGTCACCTATGCCTGGAAGAGAAGAACTTTTTGAACCATTTCAAGCTGTGAAAAACCAGATGACGAGAGAAAAATGGATGATTTGGATGTATAGTTAGATGTAAATCTCTCTGCTGCTATTCTCACCTTGACATCTTTGTGATTACTTCCAGTATGAAGAGTTTGAAGATACTAATAGTGTAATCAGAATCAGTAAATCGAAGAAGGTTAGACAACAAAATGGCGCAGAAGAAAACGGACAAAAGGAAAAACAACGATCTACAAAACACACATAAAACTAAAGATCGAGTAGCACGAACGCCCCTTAAACCGGGGGTAAACTCAGGTGCTCCGGAAGGGTAAGCAGTTCCTGATCCAGTAGTGGCAACCGTCGTGTTACTCTAGCTACAAGTGGGATTCCGAAGCACAAGAACCATATTGACAGACGTATTCAAAGATGCTGAATAAAGAAAGAACATTTTGATTTTGAAGTAACATTCATAATAAGTAAATACAATTTGAAACTGTGCAAAAACCAGATGACGAGAGAAAAACGGATGTTGTTGGTTGTATGCAAGGTATAGGCTAATTCCACTGCCATACACAGCTTGACTCGATCTTTGCGATAACTTCCATTGGTCTTTAATTATTATATGCCCATGTGAAATCACATGTGTACGTCGCTGGTGATAAATATTCATGAAGTTCTTTTATGACCAAGGTCGTGGAAATATGAAAATAGTGTAACACCGAATTCTCATTATCTGCTTGACATTAATGTGCTGTTTTTTTTTGTTTTTTTGTTTTTTTGTTTTTATTTTCAGTGAGTTGAAGTGAGAGGTGATTGTTTGTTTTGTTGTTATTGATGAAATTGGTGACCCACTAGTGTTTAAGCAACTTCTTTATCATAATTGTAGATCTTACATACAGTCGAACTCCAGTCAAAGCTGTCTGTAAAAGTTTGTCCGGATGTAAATGCAATACAGCCAAATGCTTCTTTGGAGATCCATGTGTGTGCTCAGAAGGCCCCGAATGCAAAATAGGACATTTCATGAATAACATTGGAGGTAAGTTAACAGTAAGGTAAATTTTACAAGAAAAAATTCTTAGTTGTCCGTCACTGTCGGATATACCCGATAGTTGAACATAGGACACTATTAGAGAAAAAAAGGTTAAAATACATTTGTCTTTAAAACTGCAAAAGTAATGAAGCTTACGATGAAAGACTATTAGGAGATAATATACAAAGTGCTTTTGGTGCAGATTGGAAATCCAACATGATGACTGCAACCACAATGCATAATTTACATGTATCATATGATCATATTCCAATAGTGCTAAAACCTCTAACTATTCCCAGTTTTCCGGTTGTTGACTGATTTTGTCTGTTTATTAATTTATGAGTTTTGACTTTCCCTTTGGAAGATTGCTCTATGTTCGGTAATTTTGTTATTACCCTTATTATAATCTAATGTGGCATGAATGTTCCTTGAATGAGATGGCCTTCTACCAAGTTATGACGAGTGAAAATCCAGGATTATGGTGGTTAACGCCACTTTCAACAATATTTCAGTTATACATGTATCGTGGTGCAAAAATCCAAGATGACTTCCACCGTAGAATATAATTCACCATTTCACTATATGCAAAAATTACAAATGTTTTATCAAAACTTTCCAAGCTGATAAAACCAAACTCTGCATGGATGATCATTGCTATGTGCAAAGTATGTACTTTTGGTTGATATGGGTAATCAAAGATGGAGGCTGCTATCAGGCATAGATTAATATAGGATCATACGGTGGAAATGTTTGGCAACTCTACTTATCTGAAACCACAGAAACTACTTAAGCTAAATATATCATAAATATTCCATGTAAAAATCTGTGCAATGTATGTGTTTTGGATCGAGCGGAATCAGCCTGGACGGGATATAGTTTAATAAAGGACACTACGGGAGAATGTCAAACTGTTTTCTTTGAAACTACAAAGTTGATTATTGAACACACATTACACATGAATGACTATTTGATGATAAAGTTGAACATTTGTGTTTTGACCAGTATGAATTCCAAAATGACCACCAGGGCAAAGGATCCTGCTATAACTCTTTTACTTTGAATAAGGGTAATAACAAAATTACCGAACTCCGAACAATCTTCCAAAGGGAAAGGCAAAACTCATAAGTATACAAACAGATAAAATCAGTTAACAACCGGAAAACTAGGAAAACCGTAATGACCCTGACTTGGTACAAGCATTTCCAAATAAATGGTGGGTTGAATAAGATTTTACGGTTCCAAACCTCCCGCTTTCATAACGGTTCAAAGGTTCCGGTTGTCACTATAACAGCATTTATAACAATACTGAAACAAAATAGGTATAATAGTAGTCAACGCAGTATTTAATTCAGTGAGCAAAGAAGGGTGGAATATTTAGTGTGAGCCATCCCCATCAATGAGGCCTTTGAAGTATTTTAATTACAAAAGTAAATGTCAAAAACATTTTTCCTCATCTGAATAGAAATAGTCAACTGTAGGTAGAAATTAATTGCTTGCTGTAGAATGTTAGGAAACAAATTACCAAAACTTGAACATGAAACACATGCTACATGTATGATGTGAAATTCCATAAATCGTTTAAAAATCATTTCTGTAAATATATATTCACCTTGTATTTACACAAACTTTACAACCACACACTGACAAAAAATATGTTTGACATTGTAGTTTACTTCCCGCCTAAACTACGTATACTCAATCCTTATCTTTATACATTTTCACTTTAAGAAAATCCATCGTTCACCACCGTCTCTGCAGAGACAGAACATTATATACGATAACGTAAACCTCATTCCGCTTGTGCTCCACTTAGGGTTACGAATCGATCTCATTCAACGTATGGGAGCAGCGCCCGGAGTGATTCACACCGGGCGGTTTTTTGTCCTAATTCCGTTGTAAGTGGTAGGAAAAATTAACGGGATTGAAAGATAAATATATTTAGGTAAACCTTGAGGTGTTAAATAAACGCTGCATCAATCCATGGTAGACTTATATCCATCTGAAAATTTGAAAGCATGAAATCTTCTTTCTGTCCGACATTTTGTTTACAAGTTGATATTTCACGTGCACTTGCCTCGTGTTGGAGATATCTTTATTTGGATCGATTCGTAGTAAACGTTTTCCATATTTGGCATTGAGATCCATATATATGGATAGGCTCCGCCCATCACGAGAGACTACGTCAGGTGTTATGGCGGACAAGTAACAATTTTCAAATACGAAACCGGTCTTGAAGATAGAAACAGGTATTGTAACACTTATTTCATATCACCATTACTTAGAAATTGTTGGGAATAATAAGTTATGACCAGATATGCAAAAAGAAAGTTGAAATATTCCCGGAACGAAATTTTTGATTTGCTCCCATACGTTGAATGAGATCGTTGAATGAGATCGATTAGTAACCCTAAATGGAGCACAAGCAGAATGAGTGTTACGTTATCGTATCTAACAGAACATATTTCGAAAAGATCTTGGTATCGGAATATAAACTTTTTAAGAGATCGAATAAGGCGAATCTTTTTATAGCCCTGGTCCAGTAGCCTGTTTCTCGGATAAGATGACGTTTCAAGAAATCAGCATAATTGCTACTGGCTCTTGCATAACGAATCAGTTGCAAGATGTAAACATCATATGCAGGAGAAGCTGGTATATTACTGCACATATTTGGAAAATTTATGATTTTAAAATTGAAGTCATCCCGTTTATCATAAATTTTAGTACCGAGTTGACCACTGTCGTCAAATTCGAGGTACAAGTCCAAAAATGATACGGGCGAAGCTGTATCTCTTTAATTGCCAGCTCTGGAGGATATATCAATGGAAGAAATTCTGCAAATTTAGAACTATTGATAGATAAAACGTCATCAATATACCTGTATGTGAAATTTATGGCTCTAGCTTCCCGAGAAAGATTTTAAAACTAACCCAAGATATAAATAACATAGAACCTTATGTAAATATTTTGAGCTTCTCAGTTTTGATGCTGATCTGAAATCCAAGATAGCTGAATAAAAGCATGTACGGAAATGTTTATACTTTTTCTAATATATATATACATGTTTTGCCTTTCATGTTAGAAATATATGACCACAAAATACGAATATTATCCAAAGGTGTGTATACAAACGATTATATTGTACGGTATGGTGAACTATTACTAGATAAACTGACTATGCAATGGCCAACAGAAAAAGGACACAAGGACTAACGACTATACAGAACAATAATGATTGAGCAACACAAACGCCACAAAAATATATAAGAAGTATGAGTTTTAGTTGTTTTTTCCTGAGAGTAATGGTCTTTAATCAACAGATTCTGCCTTCCCTACTGTCTATTGTACCGGTCATGTTTAGATTGTCACTCATTTTTGTGATTGTGTGTTGGCTTTTTGAGAGAAAGCGAACTTGCTAAGGTTTTTGTTGTTTATATCTGTGTTGCCAATTATCAAAGGAGAGGCTTGTGTCGTATATTTGTGTCTGTACAATATCACAACGTCATGGCGTTGTGGTCTTTTTTATGTTTAAACTTTCTTTTCATAATTCATGAGTGGCATTCTTTATCATATTTTATTGTGATATGGTTTTTGCTTTCCAACTGTTTTTAGGTGATCGCCACTGAAGAAATGGTGTTAATCTTGTGCATATTTGGATTGCAATATCTATTAAAGTTACTATTCTTTCCTCTGACATCATTGGGTCAGGAGCGATAACTCTGGCAGAAATTGGTATATTTGATATTTATTTTTAGCTAGAAATGCCTTACCTGTATGTAAATGTAAAGTAAAGAAAAGTATTCCTATATCGCTTCTTTTTTATGTTTATAGAGTGTATTCCATGCCCAAAAGGAACAGAGAAGAATACGACAGGTTGTGGTCCATGTAGAGCAATAATTATAAGGTTCGTATCGTTGTCGGTATAAGTGAAAAATATAGGGCATACGTACCACATGCAATGACCCAGTCAGTGCCTCTTACCTCACTACAGGGTAACTAGCCTCGATTTATGCACATTCCGCTTCAATTTTTCTTTTAATATATGGCTCCTATTATTTTACAAACGGTATTTATGATTTCATCAGTCAGTATTTGTTCTTAAAAATCGTTAAGATAATACCAAAATGGCGTCTCCTATTGGCATACACAGATTAGGCAATAAAATCGTCTTGGTCTAATGTAATCATCCGAATGAAAAACGAGAAGGACAAAGAATTTGAGTATAATTTCCTTAAAATTTGTAAATATTTAAAAATAAGCGTCAGAGACAACGAAGGGGCAATCAAGAATGGACAATCTATAAGAGAAACGTCAATACCGGACACACAAGACACAGGATGAAGCCAAACAACAACAAAAACACAGAAAGCCAAAAAGATGAGCAACACGGACCCAACCAAAAACCTGGAGGTGAACCTGACCTAGACAAAACAAGCGCTCAACATAACATAGAAAACTAAAAAGATGAGCAACACGGACCCCACCAAAACAGGGTGTGTACCCAGGCACCCGTGATTAGTAAGTTGTCCCCGCCACTCACAAAAAACCACCATGTCACTCACATAGTCAATATGTGTTGGACACCACTATGTACAAATAATGTAAATAAGACATGATTCCTCGTGCAAACAACTGGAGGTAAAGACGAACCGAACATCATTTTATGCAGATATCGTTGCAGACATCACAACATGGAACTTAGAACGCAAAGACATATGATAGAACAAAGTGTTGGACACCACTATACGCAACCATAAACAAATAAGACATGAACACTCCTACAAACAACAGGGGATAAAGACGAACCAAAATAACGAAACGGATATAATTAGAAGCATCCCTATTCAATTGTTATTCCATATATAATTAAGAGTATATATATATCTATATATCTAATCATATGAATAAGACGTCTACTAATATACAATTATGGCCCTCGGAAGAGGTGAATATCCAAAATTGTCAACCCCACTAGGGTTATTTCCCCGAGGGCTTTAGACCATGTCACTCATATAGTTACTGAACATACATATGTTTTCCTGTTTTTTGTTTGTATTTTTGTTGTATCTACATGTATCTTTATATGTCTCCAATCATTCCAATCATTGTATTAAATTTGTTGCCCCTTGTGGGACCTTAATTGGCAATAAAAATTCTTATTCTTATTATAGTCAATATGTGTTGGACACCATACTCTTATTCTCTGGTAGCTTCACTCTATCTAAGGGTCACTCCCGATTAAGGATAATTTATTAAAACAGCCAAATACTATATACAATATGAACACCACTATGCACAAATAATGTAAATAAGACATGATTCCTCCTGCAAACAACTAGAGGTAAAGACGAACCGAACATCATTTTATGCAGATATCGTTGCAGACATCACAACATGGAACTTAGAACGTAAAGACATATGATAGAATAAAGTGTTGGACATCACTATAGCAACCATAAACAAATAAGACGTGAACACTCCTACAAACAACTGGGGGTAAAAACGAACCGAAATAATTGAACGGATATAATTAGAAACATCCATATTCAATTGTTATTTAATATATATTTAAGAGTATATATATATCTAATCATCTGAATAAGACCTCTACTACTGCCAATTATTTCCTGGGTACATTTAATTATGACTATGAGAAAAAAGAACAATGTCTGTCAACAAGCATGCGACTGCCGATTACGGGTGATTACGAAAAATATATACGATAATTCTTGACATTTCCGTATTTGTTTACAGGAACACCATACCTCCCACAATGCTGACCACAACGGCTCAATTATCTACGGGGCAGAGGACGTACACACGAACAGTCAAATACAATACACCCGTAATATCACTGAGTTAGTTTGTTTGTTTGCTTTGCTTATCCATAATTAAGTCAATCTAGCACAATAGGCAATTGAAATTTGCAGTTCTTAATATATATAATAAATTGACAAAATACCACACAGTGAGAAATTGCTCATATGAGAAATTTGATGAAAATGCATATATGAAACGGAAAGCTCACGTGAGAATTTGCACGTACATGTAAGTGTTTTAACATGCAATTTAGATTAGTTTCTCAAGTGCATTTTATTTTACGCTCACGTAAAGCTCATATATTTTACATGTTAAAAATCTTATTATTTCAAGTTCTATCAATATATGATATATTATGCAATTTGTTGGCATCATTTGGTAGGTGTTATTTTTAAGTTAATAATTATGCGGTATGAATCTTAGTTAAAGTAACATGCTTAACGAGTTACTGTCACCGATATATAATGATGCATTTGTATATTTATCTAGTTTGAATGCAAGATTTAAAATAATGTGCTTTACATTTTCAAAGACAACACGGATATCAAAGCAGAGAAACAAAATGAAGGAACAGATATGTACATTTTGTAAGTATTTCAAAGTGATTTGTAAAAAAGATATTAATATGTATTCTGGTTTCATACGGCCTATGTGTAAGCCGGATATCGGTGACGGTTCCAATGACTCGACCCACAGGGCCGACCAGACGGTGGACATGGGGGCTATAATACGGAAAACCTGACCGTGAACCATAGTGGGTTACGTGTTTGGAGAGTTGTCACACTTTATGCACATTTAAGACCTCTGTTGTAGATTTCACCTAAAGAGTAGGCGCATTGTAGCCTATACAGAAGACTAAATCTGTCGTAGCTATCAAACTCTCCATACTTTTCTAGTGGCAGTCAACTATTGTTGTCCAACCCTAGGGGCCGTCGGTGGTCGTATGGTAGTTTGATTTAAACTACCTATGCAATCAGTGCCTATCACCACTAACATTGTCAGCTCGAATCTCACTCACGCGAGGTGTACTCGATAGAACATTATGTTATACAGTGTGTCTGTTACTTGCGACAGGTCGATGGTTTTCTCCGGTTTCCTCCACCAATAAAACGGACAGCCACGATATAAGTGGCGGTAAACATCATAACCCCACCACCTCATTCTGCTAATAGCAAACTCCAAGGCATATATCTACCTATTGTGCATTTCAAAGTTATAACTGCGGATTGTTATACATCTACATTACATCTGTGCAACAAATGCCTTAGACATAACGAGATGTATATATATGTAATGAACTATAATGTGATAAACCTTGTCAGCTAATTGAGACAGAGTGGCGGTTTTCTTGGGATATTCAGTCAATACAACTAACCGCCACGACAATAAGTTAAATAATTGGTGTTAAATGTGCAATATGTATGACACATGCAATAAAGTATATATTTGGAAACTTGTTGTTTGATTGTGTTTATTCCTTTTTGTATTTTAATTTTATGGTTCATTGTTGTTGTTTTGTCTTACAAGACTGGACATGTTTGTATTGTCTATTTATATTAATATGTAACATTCATTTCCCAGCTTTGAAGCCACAGGCCTAGGGATACTCATCATTACAGCAACACTGGTAATCTACTTGGTAGAATACAGAGGATCACGCAAAATATGTTTTTGGTCTAAATGTGCCATCAAAGGTCAGTGTTCCTACATATTTTCATTTCATCTATTAGAGTCGATTTCCTTAAGTGATAAAGTGAAAAACAAAAAACCCTCACTATCAGAACAGTTCCAAAATCCAATAAAGAAATCGTAGCATGAGGCAAAATCGATACCTTCAACAACAAAAACACAGCACCTCACAATTCCTGGATTGGCACAGGAACTTCACTAAAAAGACTAAAACTAGTTCCATGGTCCCAACCCTCCTCTTTCCACAAGTTAGTGCAATGTCAACCCTCGGTTTTCAGTGGGATTTGTTTTACTCGATCTTTAGTTTTATGTGTATGTTTTGTAGATACAATGTAGTTGTAGATCCTTTTTCATTTGGCCATCTTGTTGTCTATCCTTCTTCGATTTACGAATTCTGATCTTCAAACTATTCTCACATATAAAACTGATTACATTTAATTATGTACTACATAAAGGGATTATCCGAAGAAATGTTGCAACACATGAAGGACGCGAGTTTAAATTACTGTATTAATATAAAGTAATTATGATTAAAACTGAGGTTCTCCCTCTTCAGACATAGATGACGTTAACTGATTTTTGCTATCCTCTTTAGGCCCTACTGTGTTCTTGCTCCCAAACCGTTTATATTATTTGGCTTTCAAATATTCTGGCTCTGAGCCAACCTAATGAATGTTTATTCCAGAAACGTGTCATGCGCACTAAAT
>MJUT01017127.1:1032766-1056887 GCA_002080005.1 Gigantidas platifrons | reverse complement strand
AGTCTTGGCTTACCAAGAGGAGATAATCATGTTAAAATTCTACAATAAACCATAAATTTACCTGTGTTTACAGATAAACGGTGACAAAATTGGCGTCGAAAATTTGTTTTTTCGGCATTTTTTATGTACCTTTATCGAGTAAAGCAATACAATGAAATCCTCAAAAACCTTTGCACTTCACCTTTAATGACAACTTGTTACTAGTAGTTTGTGTAAGAGTTGTCTCCGTTTGCACGCCTTATGTCTTAAAAAGGCAAAGAAAAATAACTGAAAAACGAAAGAAGAAGCAAAAACGAAAACAAAACAGAAACAGAAAAACATTTAAAAAAAGATTAAAAACAAATAAAATAAAACAACAATTCATAAAAAATAAACCCACATAAATTACAAGAGAAGTAACATACAGAAAAATCGCTAAATCTGGTGTCAAATTCAGTCAATTGTAAATAGTGGTATATTTTGAATTGAATCTATCGCTCTATCTATTATTATGATTTAACACTACTGTGGGTACATTTTTTAGAAATGACAATACAATGCAATACAATACAATACAATACAATCATTCTGTAAATAAATTGGAACTTTAAGATTATTACTCTATTTTATTTAGCTGGTCGCGCTGATTTGACCTTTAAATTTACATGAGAGCGTTCGATTTTATTTTGTGTATGTACAGGGCAGTTCCCGTTATTCACATTATTGAACTGTATTCAGCAGTATCACCGAAATCAATTCATACAAAAGGAATATAACGCACGATTGAATATAGCTGTACAAATAAAATTGATCATGTAACCTGACCCTCCTAAATACATGGACTTACCTGTAATCAGTCAACCCGTGTTAAGTCTCGCCCAGCCAGTTGAAAAAATAGAGTAATACCTGGAATTCTAATTAAAGAAATATGTAATATGTATTATGGTGAATACACTGAGACATAAGTTGTAAGTTTTTCATTAAGGTAAAAATTTAACAGATACTTTGAATTTATATTTTACACAAATGTTTATCAACAGATGATACCGAAGCATGTAAAGCTATTTATATAATGTAAGCAAATATTCATTGTAATATTTAATATTTGATATTAAAAATGAGCTTAAGTAAGTTGATATTTGTGGGAAAATATGTAATTTTATGAATTATTGTTTTTATTTTTTTCAAAATGTTTTTATTTTGAAGAATTTTGATTCAACATTTAAAAAAATTATGTGATGATAAAAAATCGACAGTTTATTGTGCAATTACAAAGGAGTCTTATGTAATCCAAGTGTAACCGAGTGAAGTTACATTTTTAACTAGACTCTTATCTGTACAAAACATAACTCCAGTTGCTGTATGCAATATCAATAAAATTTCCCATGCAGAAAACATACGAAATTGAAAACGAAAGTCCCACTGTCGCTTTTCGAAACAATGTAAGCGAGGAACGTTTTTGTTGTTGTTCTTCATCCCCTGTTTATGTAGTACGTCTTCAGTCAACGCCATAGCTATAGTAGGTATTCAGTCATATTACAGTAATAATACCGTCTACAATCATCTGACAGTTATTATAATACGGTCTTCAGCTATCCCACTATTGCTACAATATGGTCTTGAATCATCCCACAGTTAAAACAATACAGGAACTGATTCGTCCCACAGTTATTGTCCGCCGCCCCCACAGAGCGGAGCGGGGGGTATGGAAATTCCGGGCGTCCGTCCGTTAGTCCGTCCGTCCAAGATATGTTGTAAGCGATCTAAGATTTTTATTTGTTGACCAATTGATTTCAAACTTACACACAAGCATTATATTAGGAATCTCTAGCTTAAGTTCAAAATAGGACAAAATTCGACTTGTGAGAATGGCAGCCATTTTTAAGATGTCTGCCAAAACACATCAAAATTTCAAAGTGCTACAATTTCAACGAAAATTGATATTTAGAAGATTTTCGACTTGATGAATGTGATAGTGACAAATGCGATTTAAAAATGTCGGCCATTGCAGCCATTATGGTGGCCATTTTGGCAGCTATTTTCCATATGTTCGCCAAAACACATAAAAAATTTCGAAGTGCTCCAATGCTCCAATTACAAAGAAAATTGATATTTAGGGTTTTTAGAGGAATGTGATCGTGACCAATGCGATTTCAAAATGGCGGTCATTTTGGCAACCATTTTTCAGATGACCGCCAAAATGCGTTAAATTTCGAAGTGTTCCAATTTCAACGAAAATTGATTTGTAGGGTTTTTCCCACATGAGGAATGTGATAGTGACAAAAGCGATTTGAAAATGGCGAGTTATTTTTTTTACTGGTACACATGTTCTTGTGTATGTGATGTACCAATAAAAATGTAGATACAATTAAACATGCTTTAGTGACCACCTCTATTAAACAACATCTTGTATTATGTGACCTTAGATTTTATTTCCCTTCACAGTGCATGTCATATTAATTAAACCTGTATTAAGCAACCACCTGTCTTATGTGACCATATTTCCCTGTTCCTTTGGAAGGTCACATAAGATAGGTTTGACTGTATCTAATTTAGAGCACACAACACGTTTCTGGAATAATCTTCATCAGGTATACAGCTATTACAATACGGTACTGAGTCATCCCACAGTTATAACAATACAGTACTGAGTCATCCCACAGTTATTATAATACAGTACTGAGTCACCCCACAGTTATTACAATACAGTACTGAGTCATCCCACAGTTAATACAATACAGTACTAAGTCATCCCACAGTTATTATAATACAGTACTGAGCCACCCCACAGTTATTATAATACAGTACTGAGTCATCCCACAGTTATTACAATACAGTACGGAGTCATCCCACAGTTATTACAATACAGTACGGAGTCATCCCACAGTTATTATAATACAGTACTGAGTCATCCCACAGTTATTACAATACAGTACTAAGTCATCCCACAGTTATTATAATACAGTACTGAGTCATCCCACAGTTTTTATAATACAGTACTGAGTCATCCCACAGTTATTGCAATACAGTACTGAGTCATCCCACAGTTATTACATTACGATACTGAGTCATCACACAGTTATTAGTACCGCCATCAGTCATTCCACCGTTATTACAATACGGTATTGGTAATGCGTCATCCAACAGTTATAGTCCCACAGTTAAAACAATATGATTTTTAGTCACCCCATAGTTATTGAGTCGGCACACAGCTATATAATACCGTATTCAGTCACCACACACTCCACTTTAAATCAGTATGATCAGCTGTGATACAACCGTCATGCACGTTCATCAGTCACTCCACCTTAAATCAGTTTGATTATCTGTCATACAACCGTCAAGTACGTTAATCAGTCAGTCCACTTTAAATCAGTTTGATCAATTGTCATACAACCGTCATGTACGTTCATCAGTCACTCCACCTTAAATCAGTATGAATATCTGTCATACAACCGTCATGTACGTTCAAGTTCAAGTTTCAAGTTTATTAGTAGCTCAGGCACACAGGTAGGAAACAAGAGTATAAATAAGTACAATGTATAAATAAATAAACATACACATACATATACATATATAGGCACATAGAAATGTAATATTACTAGAGATAGATCATGCACTATAGGAGATAACAAATTACATATAATCTATAAGATTTTTTTCAAACTATTGACAAACCTTGCTAATTTTTTTAAAACCCTAACATTACAATAAAACATCACTCCACTTTACATCAGTATGATCATCTGTCATACAACCGTCATATACGTTCATCAGTCACTCCACCTTAAATCAGTGTGATTATCTGTCATACAACCTTCATGTACGTTCATCAGTACAGGTCTGCCAGTAAATGATTTTCTTTTTATTTTAGTTGATTACATGTAATTTTATCTATTTTATTAGTCGTCTGCTGTCATGGAAGTTGCTATCATATTTTACCGTGTCACGTGTGCCTTTGTTACTATCACAGGGATACAAATGGTAAGTAAAATGTATATTATAGTTTAAAAGATAAGAAATTATTTGTTTAAGTGCCGTTCTTTAACTTTAGATATTCACGTGAGTTATGGATTTTCTTTCCTGTTTACCAGGCATACTGGTTTCAGTCACCAATACAAATTACGTTCTCTAGCCCAATATGTTTGAAGATATTGAATGAGTACTCAGAATACGTCAATTGAAGATTAAAGGAAAGACAATTCAACGGTCATTAGAAAAATACGCTTAAAAGACAAACAACGGGAACAAAAATACTACACAGAAAATTAAAGATTGAGCAACACCAACCTCACTAAAACAAACAATGATCTACAAAACACTACACAGAAAACTAAAGATTGAGCAACACGAACCTCACTAAAACAAACAATGATCTACAAAACACTACCCAGAAATCTAAAGATTGAGCAACACCTACCTCACTAAAACAAACAATGATCTACAAAACACTACACAGAAAACAAAAGATTGAACAACACCTACCTCACTAAAGCAAACAATGATCTACAAAACATTACACAGAAAACTAAAGATTGAACAACACCTACCTCACTAAAACAAACAACGATCTACAAAACACTACACAGAAAACTAAAGATTGAACAACACCAACCTCACTAAAACAAACAATGATCTACAAAACATTACACAGAAAATTAAAGATTGAACAACACCTACCTCACTAAAACAAATAACGATCTACAAAACATTACACATAAAACTAAAGATTTAGCAACACCTACCTCACTAAAACAAACAACGATCTACAAAACACTACACAGAAATCTAAAGATTGAGCAACACCAACCTCACTAAAACAAACAATGATCTACAAAACACTACACAGAAAACTAAAGATTGAGCGACACCAACCTCACTAAAACAAACAACGATCTACAAAACACTACACAGAAAACTAAAGATTGAACAACGCCAACCTCAATAAAACAAACAATGATCTACAAAACACTACACAGAAAACTAAAGATTGAACAACACCTACATCACTAAAACAAACAATGATCTACAAAACACTACACAGAAAACTAAAGATTGAACAACACCTACCTCACTAAAACAAACAATGATCTACAAAACATTACACAGAAAACTAAAGATTGAACAACACCTACCTCACTAAAACAAACAATGATCTACAAAACATTACACAGAAAACTAAAGATTGAACAACACCTACCTTACTAAAACAAACAATGATCTACAAAACACTACACAGAAAACTAAAGATTCAGCAACACCAACCTCACTAAAACAAACGATGATCTACAAAACACTACACAGAAAACTAAAGATCGAGCAACACCATTCCACTAAAATTATATCAAATCAAATCAATCAAATCAAATTGAATCATGTCATATACATCCACATATTATGTTGTAATATGGTATTAAATCTCTTTTCACTGCATACATTTAATATCTATGTATTTGTTTTCTTCTTTTTATAGTGTTATGCATATGACGTGTATTATCCTAGCCTTAATAGACACTGTGTGTCATATCTTGCCTGTGGAGAAGGTTAGTAAAATATGTATTAGAAATTCATTGCAAATCATTACAACAAGAAGAGTTTGAAGATATCAAAGGGACAATCAGAATCAGTAAATAGGAGAACAGACAACACAATGACCAAAAGATACCAAAGGGACAATCAGAATCAGTATATAGGAGAACAGACAACACAATGACCAAAAGATACCAAAGGGACAATCATAATCAGTATATAGGAGAACAGACAACACAATGACCAAAAGATACCAAAGGGACAATCAGAATCAGTATATCGAAGAACAGACAACACAACAGCAAAAGGAAAACGGAGAAACGAACAATGATCTACCAAACATACACATAAAACTAAAGATCGAGCAACACGAACCCCACTATTAACCGGGGGTGAACTCAGATGCTCCACTAGTGACACCCGTCGTGTTAATCTAGTTACAAACCCGGTGATAAGTTATCATGAACGAGAAAAGGACCGGGAAGTGTTTACGACAAGTGGAACATATCCGTGGTCATTTGTGACACAGATATTCCATAACGGTCAACCAAGTCATGGGGGTGACCGTAAAACTTTCAAAGTGATGACTTTAACTTAACTAAGATGAACCCTTAGTTCAGTAGCTTCCTTGTTAGCAGCAACCATCTATCTAGGAAATCCTGATAGGAACCACAAAATTATTTCTGTCAACAGGAAGTGAATTGAATTTACAACTGGTTTTTCAAAGCTCACAGACATGTTACAGGGGTAACAGAAAATGTTATATACCGGTATATAACAAAACATTGTCCAGTCAATTTAATTTTCCTGCTGAAATAAAACAAGTGTAAGATAAAAATATATCAACAATCCACACAAGTGATAAAACAAATGTCTAATTCATCTAAAATATGTATATGTCGCCTCATTATCGCTTCAGACCAAGAGACCGATTGGTTAACTGATCATGTCCCAAACTACTAACATGGAATCAGATTCCATTGCTCGCCTCAAGTTTTAAGGTCTCCAAATACTATCCTATTGAGGGGGGTTCGATGGCCAGTAAGTACATTATAAATGTCCGGATTTTAGCCCCCAGAAAATCATTGCTAGGGGTTCACTGGCAGGTAAGTACATTATAAATACCCAGGTTTTTAACCCCCATAAAATTAATGCCGGTGTTTCGCTGGCAGGTAAGTGCATTATAAATATCCGGGTTTTTATTCACCACAAAGTCATTATACAATGTAATTGAAAAATTGCTGAATGTAGCGATAAACACAGATAAAGTAACATAGCACACTGTTTCAGGTCATGCCATTGAGCCATGCAAGTCAAATTTCACTCGAGATGTTTGTGTTGTCTGCAATGCAGGCTATGTACAACCAGACGTCATATCGTCAACAACAGATCCTAACGCTACTTCTTGTTTTAAGCCAACCAGCGCATGTCTTGCTACAGGTAATAATAACGAATTAGGTACATAAAGCCTCCAAGCTTTGTATAAGCTTTCTCATTAATTGCAATCTGTGTTAATTTTTAAATTTTCAAAGCCATTATCGGAAGCATATCTCATGATTACATTGTATCCATTTAGTAACCAGACACCAGGAATTCATATAGAATAGCCGACCTATCGTGACGGATCGATGGAACCATAAAATGTCTGAAATGATTACTTAATGTTAGGTTTTAGTAACCCTGATTGAGAATATTGAAGATTTCCTTGACAGGGTTGTTGTTTATAACGAGAAAACTATTGAACCATGTGCATGTATGTTGTTTTATCCTGCAATGACAGCATTTACCGACCAATATAGCCTGCCCTATATTTTTTTTATTTTGGTCAGTTATAAATAGAACATACAAATGTATCTTCCATCTTGAAAATGTGAAATCCTACATGTCATATTTACAACAATACATAAAAATAATTAAAAAGCTGACCTTGAAAAATTGCTTTAGTTAAATTGTATCAAACTGGAAGCGTATCGTTCATTCACCTGTTCTCGATAGTTACCAGTTCTCGATAATTATGCGCGTGAGAGTTTTGACATAAATCGGCAAAACGCACGTGTCTTCTGTTCGCCAGGATTTTACCTACGGAACACCAGGTGCCTCGCTTCGCAAGAAGGAAAAAATGGCTGTGCTACGCATCAAGGTATATATGAACAAAATCATTATAGTCTCAGATATATATGCACATTTTCTTATTCCAAAAATAACTCTAAGTTCACCGGGTCATTGCTTAAAATATACGTTTGTGATGTAAACAAAACTTTGCCGTCAATGAAGGTCAAGTACGTATACGTCATACAAAACCGCAAATATACAAGTGGAGCTGTTCAGGGAAAAAAAGCATGGAACACCGTTCGGGTCATACCTTATCAATTTTATCTTCATATCAACTTTATTTCTCTATTGTGTAACACCAATGTGACACTGTTTCAAACATGTTTAATTTTACATGTGTGGATGAAATCAATCATCTTGGTGTTTGCAAATATCTTAAATACATTTTTCTTTTCCCTATAATTTTTATTAGTAAACATGCCCTCCATAATTGATTTTTCATCATTTTACACACTTATCGAGAACTGGTGTCATGATACACAAAGTGTCAGAAATAAGGTCATACACAAAAATCATGTTTTCTTCGTAACTTCTAGGAGTAGAACTTTTATGTTTGGTAGAAATAAAGAACTAGTTTTGACAAACAAACAAAAACAATTTTGTAAAAAAATATTGTTTCTAAGGGACACACGGGGGAAATGTTTCTTCCGCTATCGAGAACCCGCAACACCAGGATACACGAAGCCAAATAACGTATAATCTTTACGTTTCAAACTGCAAGTCTTCATATGACGTCAATGACGTCATGTTGGTTATGTTCAGTTTGTGAGTGAGCTGCCGGAGTATATACATAGATCATTTCCAAAACAACAGTGTTTAATCCTATAGTATACGTTTATTTACGATTTAAAATTGCAGGATAAATACAATACATGTGCACTGTCGAAGCATATAGGTAGATATGTGTATTCGGCGCGAAACGCGGTAAAAGGCTCGGCCAATCTGTGTCACAAATGACTACGTATGTTTCATTTGTCGTAATCACAATTCGATCATGCCCTCATCCATTACCTGTATACCACCTTATTATTTTACGAGACGGGATAGTAAACATTTTACAGGTGTGGGATTCCGTGACACAGTCATCATATTGATGGCCGTATTCAAAGATACTGAAAAAATAGAGAACATTTTGATTTTAAAGTAACATTGATAATAAGTAATAAAAACGTAGACAATGAATTTAGTGCGCATGACGCGTTTCTGGAATAACCTTCATCAGGTACGCTTAAGATCGAAAGATAGGTAAAGCCAAATAATTTAAAGTTATGAGAGCAATAAAACCAAAGGGCCTAAACAGGATAGTCAAAATCAGATAAAGTCACCTATGCCTGGAAGAGGAGAACTTTTTGAACCATTTGAAGCTGTGAAAAAGCAGATGACGAGAGAAAAACGGATGTTGTTGGTTGTATGCAAGGTAGATGTTAATTCCACTGCCATACACAGCTTGGCTCGATCTTTGTGATAACTTCCATTGATCTTCACTCATTCTATGCCAATGTGAAAGTACATGTACACGTGTACGTCGCTGGTGATAAATATTCATGAGGTTCTTTTATGACCAAGGTCGTGGAAATATGAAAATAGTGCAACTCTGAATTCTTATTAACTGCTTGACATTACTGTGCTGTGGTCTTTTTTTTCTTTTTCATTTTCAGTGAGTTGAAGTGAGAGGTGATTGTTTGTTTTGTTGTTATTGATGAAATTGGTGACCCATTACTGTTTAAGCAACTTTTTTATCATAATTGTAGATCTTACATACAGTCGAACTCCAGTCAAAGCTTTCTGTAAAAGTTTGTCCGGATGTAAATGCAATACAGCCAAATGCTACTTTGGAGATCCATGTGTGTGCTCAAATGGCCCCGAATGCAAAATAGGACATTTCATGAATGACATTGGAGGTAAGATAATAATAAAATAATTGTTAGGAGTAAAAATTCTTAGATGTCCGCCACTGTCGGATATAGTTGAGCATAGGACACTATTAGAGACAAAAAAGTTAAAATACATTTGTCTTTAAAACTGCAAAAGTAACTAAGCTTAAGATGAAGGACTATTAGGAGGTAATAGACAAAGTGCTTTTGGTGCAGATTGGAAATCCAACATGATGACTGCAACCACAATGCATAATTTACATGTAACATATGATCATATTCCAATAGTGCTAAAACCTCTAACTATTATAGTCTAATGTAGTATGAATGTTCCTTGAATGAGATGGCCTTCTACCAAGTTATGACGAACGAAAATCCAGGGTTATGGTGGTTAACGCCACTTTCAACAATATTTCAGTTATATCGTGGTGCAAAAATCCAAGATGACTTCCACCGTAGAATATAATTCACCATTTCACTATATGTAAAAATTACAAATGTTTTCTCAAAACTTTCTAAGCTGATAAAACCAAACTCTGCATGGATGATCATTGCTATGTGCAAAGTATGTTATTTGGCTCATATGGATAATCAACGATGGCCTCTGCTATATATCGGGCATATTTTAATATAGGATCGTATATGGTGGAAATGTTTGGCAACTCTACTTATCTGAAACCACAGAAACTACTTAAACCAAATATATCATATATATTCCGTGTATAAATCTGTGCAATGTATGTGTTTTGGATCGAGCGGAATCAGCCTGGACGGGATATAGTTCAATAAAGGACACTACGGGAGAATGTCAAACTGTTTTCTTTGAAACTACAAAGTTGATGATTGAACACACATTACACATGAATGACTATTTGATAATAAAGTTGAACATTTGTGTTTTTGACCAGTATGAATTCCTAAAATGACCACCAGGACAAAGGATCCAGCTATAACTCTTTTACTTTGAATAAGGGTAATAAAAAGTCTGGGGAAGACTCGAAAAGATAATTAGCGTGACACTGCATTAAATCACTAGAGTGTGGATTTTGACTGTATTTTATCGGCTTGCCCGCCTCGTAACCATTTCGGTAACGCCAAACAGATTTGGAAATATCGCGGCGTTGACTACTTCATGTACTTTTGGCTTCTGGAATAGTGATCATTTTGGAGATAAAACAAAAAACATCCAAAAATATAATGGCCAGAAGAATCGAACCTGTCCTCAGAAAAATCCAAGTTCAGCCACGGACACCTTGCCGATCACAATATAATTAACAATTCAATAAACCCACCTTTGAAGTTGTTAATGATGTCAATCAAGACAATCAAACAAAAAAAATGGCTATTAATGATGTGATTGACAAGTTGTCTATTTTTTTAATTACACACACGCTTATTTCTCAGACTTAAATAATTTTAAAAATGTAAACGAAATGTGTGAAATTGCGAAATGAAATACTTTGTTATCATCTGATATTGTGGTGGCTTTTATAATGTACTTCAACATGGCTTGCAATTCAAGTGGTAAACGTAAACAAAACAAAGATCCCAAAAATAAAAGCCACCGATTATATTTTATGACAACAAAATTGTCGACTAGGAAACATTAGCGGAATCATGAAATAACCAAAAAAAAAGAAAAAAAAAGCACCTTGACATATCTTCAAATGACATTTTTTGTAATGCACTATTTTGATAAGGCAGGTAATTTATGATTATATTTATATATGAACTCTGTTCTACATAGAATTTTCTGCATAGTTCATCCTTGTGGTTAAGAAGGAAAAGTGGTCTTCAAAATCTATTTTATTGGAATAGTGAAAAACAACTTTTTGAATAAAGATACATTTTAAAACAAATAAAATGGGTAATTCACTGGTATCAGCAGTTTTTGGTACGGAAATGATTCGGATTTTGGAGGAAAGAAAACAGCAAACCGAAAGAGAAGAAGAATTGAAGGAACAGCGAAAATTAGAGAGAGAAATGAAACGGAAATTGAAAGAAAAAGAAAATACTAAAAAGGCAAAACAAAGAAAAGAAAAAAAGCGAAAAATTGAAGAAAACGGAAAACGCAACAAGAAACAAAAAGGTCAAAATAATCCGTCCGTTTGTGCCAAATGTAAAACTGTAGATGTCAATGACATGTATGTATGTTGTGAGCTTTGTTCTTCCATCTACCAAGCCAGTTGTTCCGGTATTGACTTTACCGATGTGCATCAAGATGACATCGTCAGCTTCCCTTTCGAGTGCGACAATTGCTTATAAATAGGCAACATGTTTTATGGATATATGCTTTGAGAACATATAAAATATTTGTTATCAAATTATATTGTTGCTACATACAGTATGTATACTGTTTTCTTTACTTCTTTACCTTAACTATTGACACAGTAACATATTCACAAAAGCTTTGTTAAATATGAGGATCAAGAAGGGTCGGTCTTTTATGTCACAGGTCACTTATTTAAATTCAAAGAGGTCGCTGTAAATGTAGATTATAGGGCAATTTGTGGTGCCGTGCCGTGTCAGTGGTCTTCTGTGAAAGGTCTTTTGAAATGCTTGTATGCAATTATATTAGATGCTCTGGAAAGATTAGCATTTCCTACCCCGTACGGCAGACTGGTCTAAAGTGCACGATATTTCCAAACAGAAAAAGGTCGTCCGATTTTAGCATATTGTTTTTGTTTTTTTTTTGTCTCTGAGAACCGGTGGCTGCATTTATTCAGTTTACTGCACTGAAAAAGGAAGATACTATTTACATATAAGTAAATCACTAAATGAACATAATAAAAACAGCAATAGACGACCGATTAAATGTTTCCATGTCATTTTTTTATATAAAGCCGGACATTTCTGTAAAAATAAAACAAAAATAAAAATCAGGTGTTTCCGAAGGGTTTACAGAAATAACATAAAGCTGGCCAACTCCCTTTCACATCACATAGAAAGAAAAATAAAAGAAGTATTAGATGATTCAATGGTTTAATGAAATAGCTTCCACACCGGAAGTTAGATTTTTGCAGTTACTGCAAAGAATTAAAGAAATAATACAGCATATCCAGCTATATGACGTTTCAACATGAAGCTGGACAAAAAAGAAGAAAAATAAAGGAAAAGGAAAGCAAAAACAAAACATCAAGTGATTCGGAAGAGCTTAATGCTGCTATTTGATTACTGTGACAATACCAATACACAATGATATTCTCTGAACTCGGCGTGTATAGTTATAAATGCAAAAATGCACATTATTATACTTTTTTATTTAACAAATTAATCGTTAAAGCTTAACATTGATGGAAATGCGAAGCAGACCGTTTGAATTTAACATTTTGGTAGTTTATTTAAAATGGACGAAAATAGCCGAAGTGGACGAAAACTGCCGATTCATCATCAAATTTTTAAAAGAAGTTAATGATTTGTGGAGGAAAAAGTTCAAACTTTTCAATGAGGGAACACATTTCTTACTATCGATAGAAAATAAATATCAAAATATTGTATTACGTTTCATTCACTTATGTCGTCATATTAGAAAACCCGTTAAGTGGACGAAAACTGCCGACGTTGCTCTATATTGCTGCACATATTTGGAAAATTTATGATTTTAAGATTGAAGTCATCCCGTTTATCATAAATTTTAGTACTGAGTTGACCACTGTCGTCAAATTCGAGGTATAAGTCCAAAATTGATGCGGACGAAGGTGTATCTGTGGTCTCTTTAATTTCCATCTCTGGATGATATATCAATGGAAAGAATTCTGCAAATCTAGAATTATTGATAGATAAAACGTCATCAATATACCTGTATGTGAAATTAAAGGCTCTAGCTTCCCGAGAAAGATTTTAAAACTAACCCAAGATATAATTAACATAGAACCTTATGTAAATATTTTTGAGCTTCTCAGTTTTGATGCTGATCTGATATCCAAGATAGCTGAATAAAAGCATGTACGGAAATGTTTATACTTTTTCTAATATATATATATACATGTTTTGCCTTTCATGTTAAAAATATATGACCACAAAATACGAATATTATCCAAAGGTGTGTATACAAACGATTATATTGTACGGTATGGTGAACTATTACTAGATAAACTGCCAACTGGCCAACAGAAAAAGGACACAAGGACAAAGGACTACACAGAAAAATAAAGATTTAGCAACACAAACGCCACAAAAATATATAAGAAGTATGAGTTTTAGTTGTTTTTTTCCTAAGAGTAATGGTCTTTAATCAACAGATTCTGCCTTCCCTACTGTCTATTGTACCAGTCATGTTTAGATTGTCACTCATTTTTGTGATTGTGTGTTGGCTTTTTGAGAGAAAGCGAACCTGCTAAGGTTTTTGTTGTTTATATCTGTGTTGCCAATTATCAAAGGAGAGGCTTGTGCTGTATATTTGTGTCTGTACAATATCACAACGTCATGGCGTTGTGGTCTTTTTTATGTTTATACTTTCCTTTCATAATTCATGAGTGGTGTTCTTTATCATATTTGATTGTGATATGGTTTTTGCTTTCCAATTGTTTTTGGGTGATCGCCACTGAAGAAATGGTGTTAATCTTGTGCATATTTGGTTTGCAATATCTACTAAAGTTACTGTTCTTTCCTCTGACATCATTGAGTCAGGAGCGATAACTCTGGCAGAAATTGGTATATTTGATATTTATTTTTAGCTAGAAATGCCTTACCTGTATGTAAATGTAAAGTAAAGAAAAGTATTCCTATTTCGATTCTTTTTTATGTTTATAGGGTGTATTCCATGCCCAAATGGAACAGAGAAGAATACGACAGGTTGTGGTCCATGTAGAGCAATCAGGTTTGTATCGTTGTCGGCATAAGTGAAAAATATAGGGCATACGTACCACATGCATTGACCCAGTCAGTGCCTCTTACCTCACTACAAGGTAACTAGCTTCGATTTATGCACATTCCGCTTCAATTTTTTTTTTAAATATATGGCTCCTATTATTTTATAAACGATACTTATGATTTCTTCAGTCAGTAATTGTTCTTAAAAATCGTTTAAGATAATACCAAAAAAAAAAATCGTCTTGGTCTAATGTAATCATCCTAATGAAAAACGAGAAGGACAAATAATTTGAGTATAATTTCCTTAAAATTTGTAAATATTTAAAAATAAGCGTAAGAGAAAACGAAGGGGCAATCAAGAATGGACAATCTAGAGAAACCGTCAATACCGGGCACACAAGACACACGATGAAGACAAACAACAACAAAAAACACAACACAGAAAACCAAAAAGATGACCAACACGGACCCCACCAAAAACAGGTGTGTACCCAGGCACCCGCGATTAGTAAGTAGTCCCCGCCTCTCACAAGAAACCACCATGTCACTCATATAGTCAATATGTGTTGGACACCATACTCTTACTCTCTGATAGCTTCACCCTATCTAAGGGTCACTCCCGATTAATGATAATTTATTAAAACGGCCAAATACTATATACAATATGTACAAAACTATGAACAAATAATGTAAATAAGACATGATTCCTCCTGCAAACAACTGGAGGTAAAGACGAACATCATTTTATTGAGCTATCGTAGCGGCCATCACAACATGGAAATTAGAACGTAAAGACATATGATAGAAGAAAATGTTAGACATTACTATGCGAAACCATACACAAATAAGACATGAACACTCCTACATGTACAAACACCTGGAGGTGAACCTGACCTAGACAAAACGCTCAACATAACATAGAAAACTAAAAGGATGAGCAACACGGAGCCCACCAAAACAGGATGTGTACCCAGGTACCCGCGATTAGTAAGTTGTCCCCGCCTCACAAAAAACCACCATGTCACTCACATAGTCACTGAACATACATATGTTTTCCTATTTATTGTTTGTTTTTTGTTTGTATCTACATGTATCTTTATATGTCTCCAATCATTCCAATCATTGTATTAAATTTTTTGCCCCTTTTGGGACCTTAATTGGCAATAAAAATTCTTATTCTTATTATAGTCAATATGTGTTGGACACCATACTCTTACTCTCTGGTAGCTTCACTCTATCTAAGGGTCACTCCCGATTAAGGATAATTTATTAAAACAACCAAATACTATATACAATATGAACACCACTATGCACAAATAATGTAAATAAGACATGGTTCCTCCTGCAAACAACTAGAGGTAAAGATGAACCGAACATAATTTTATTCAGATATCGTAGCGGACATCACAATATGGAACTTAGAACGTAAAGACATATGATAGAATAAAGTGTTGGACATCACTGTAGCAACCATAAACAAATAAGACGTGAACACTCCTACAAACAACTGGGGGTAAAGACGAACCAAAATAACGAAACGGATATAATTAGAAACATCCATATTCAATTGTTATTTAATATATATTTAAGAGTATATATATATATCTAATCATCTGAATAAGACCTCTACTACTGCCAATTATTTCCTGGGTACATTTAATTATGACTATGAGAAAAAAGAACAATGTCTGTGAACAAGCATGCGACTGCCGATTACGGGTGATTACGAAAAATATATACGATAATTCTTGACATTTCCGTATTTGTTTACAGGAACACCATACCTCCCCCAATGCTGACCACAACGGCTCAATTATCTACGGGGCAGAGGACGTACACACCAACATTCAAATACAATAAATCCGTAATATCATTGAGTTAGTTTGTTTGTTTGCTTTGTTTATCCATAATTAAGTCAATCTAGCACAATAGGCAATTGAAATTTACAGTTCTTAATATATATAATAAATTGACAAAATACCACACAGTGAGAAATTGCTCATATGAGAAATTTGATGAAAATGCATATATGAAACGGAAAGCTCACGTGAGAATTTGCACGTACATGTAAGTGTTTTAACATGCAATTTAGATTAGTTTCTCAAGTGCATTTTATTTTACGCTCACGTAAAGCTCATATATTTTACATGTTAAAAATCTTATTATTTCAAGTTCTATCAATATATGATATATTATGATTTGTTCATGCAATTTGTTGGCATCATTTGGTAGGTGTTTTTTTTAAGTTAATAATTATGCGGTATGAATCTTAGTTAAAGTAACATGCTTAACGAGTTACTGTCACCGATATATAATGATGCATTTGTATATTTATTTAGTTTGAATGCAAGATTTAAAATAATGTGCTTTACATTTTCAAAGACAACACGGATATCAAAGCAGAGAAACAAAATGAAGGAACAGATATGTACATTTTGTAAGTATTTCAAAGAGATTTGTAAAAAAGATATTAAAATGTATTCTGGTTTCATACGGCCTATGTGTAAACCGGATATCGGTGACGGTTCCAATGACTCGACCCACAGGGCCGACCAGACGGTGGACATGGGGGCTATAATACGGAAAACCTGACCGTGAACCATAGTGGGTTACGTGTTTGGAGAGTTGTCACACTTTATGCACATTTAAGACCTCTGTTGTAGATTTCACCTAAAGAGTAGGCGCATTGTAGTCTATACAGAAGACTAAATCTGTCGTAGCTATCAAATTCTCCATACTTTTCTAGTGGCAGTCAACAGTTGTTGTCCAACCCTAGGGGCCGTCGGTGGTCGTATGGTAGTTTGATTTAAACTACCTATGCAATCAGTGCCTATCACCACTAACATTGTCAGCTCGAATCTCACTCAAGCGAGGTGTACTCGATACAACATTATGTTATACAGTTTGACTGTTACTTGCGACAGGTCGATGGTTTTCTCCGGTTTCCTCCACCAATAAAACGGACAGCCACGATATAAGTGGCGGTAAACATCATAACCCCACCACCTCATTCTGCTAATAGCAAACTCCAAGGCATATATCTACCTATTGTGCATTTCAAAGTTATCACTGCGGATTGTAATTTACATCTACATTGCATCTGTGCAACAAATGCCTTAGACATAACGAGATGTATATATATGTAATGGACTATAATGTGATAAACCTAGTCAGCTAATTGAGATAGGGCGGCGGTTTTCTTGGGAAATTCCGTCAATACAACTAACCACCACGACAATAAGTTAAATAATTGGCGTTAAATGTGCAATATGTATGACACATGCAATAAAGTATATATTTGGAAACTTGTTGCTTGATTGTGTTTATTCCTTTTTGTATTTTAATTTTATGGTTCATTGTTGTTGTTTTGTCTTACAAGACTGGACATGTTTGTATTGTCCATTTATATTAATATGTAACATTCATTTCCCAGCTATGTAGGCATAGGCCTAGGGATACTCATCATTACAGCAACACTGGTAATCTACTTGGTAGTGTACAGAGGATCACGCAAAATATGTTTTTGGTCTAAATGTGTCATCAAAGGTCAGTGTTCCTACATATTTTCATTTCATCTATTAGAGTCGATTTCTTTAAGTGATAAAGTGAAAAACAAAAAACCCTCACTATCAGAACAGTTCCAAAATCCAATAAAGAAATCGTAGCATGAGGCAAAATCGATACCTTCAACAACAAAAACACAGCACCTCACAATTCCTGGATTGGCACTTCACTAAAAAGACTAAAACTAATTGCATGGTCCCAACCCTCCTCTTTCCACAAGTTAGTGCAATGTCAACCCTCGGTTTTCAGTGGGATTTGTATTACTCGATCTTTAGTTTTATGTGTATGTTTTGTAGATACAATGTAGTTGTAGATCCTTTTTCATTTGGCCATCTTGTTGTCTATCCTTCTTCGATTTACGAATTCTGATCTTCAAACTATTCTCACATATAAAACTGATTACATTTAATTATGTACTACATCAAGGGATTATCCGAAGAAATGTTGCAACACATGAAGACGCGAGTTTAAATTACTGTTCCTAAATAAAGTAATTATTATTAAAACTGAGTTTCTCCCTCTTCAGACATAGATGACGTTAACTGATTTTTGCTATCCTCTTTAGGCCCTACTGTGTTCTTGCTCCCAAACAGTTTATATTATTTGGCTTTCAAATATTCTGGCTCTGATCCAACCTAATGAATGTTTATTCCAGAAACGTGTCATGCGCACTAAATATGATATCTACGTTTGTATTAAGAACAATCAACACATTTTGTTAAGTAAGTAAGTAAGTAAGTAAGTGAGCTAGTAATTTTTATTTAAATTCGGAAGCATATACATATACATTGTATATACAAATACAACATAGAACATGGGCTCTTTAGAGCTCTTTAACTGACTTGTTATTTTAAAAACAGAACAATAGACAAACATAACATAGCAACACATGGTTAAACATGCATAAATAAAAGCACAGAGACGAGCACATTACATAAAAAATAGCACATTTAAAGCAATAAAAGAGACTTCATATTTTAAACAGTGATCGTAAATCTAATTACCATGCTTTCGTGACCATGACTATTCCAGGAACAACATCAATGGACTGGCCAGTTTATGTACGTACCATTAACACTTTTGCATCTAAAGGAAACATAAAGCTCGGCAAACAGAGCTATATATATTAAGTAGAAGACAGTCTTATTAAGCATCCTTAAATTTGGGTACGATGTAAATTACATGTACAAATGTACATGGCCAGCCTTAGGATGTGTATAATGATCATTTTCTCTATGTAAACACTAGGCCTACAGTGTGCTTTTGTGTGTACTTGAACAGCCAATTGGCTTAAGTCCGGCCTTACACATGTGAATACGAAAGGCATACCAGACATGGATTAAGATAACTTTTCTGTAATTGATTTGTTCTTGAGGAGTGGATCCATGAATTTACATATCCACAAAAATGCAATTTTCCTCAAACCACGAAAATTGGTTTCCACTCAAATGTATAATGATTTCACAATGTATTTCCAATTTTCTACAACATATAGGTAATAGACATACATACAGTAGTGAGTCATCAACAGAGATGATGCTATAGACCTAATCAAGTACAAAGCCACTCATCCAATAATTACCTCATATTTATACCGTTACTTGGTTTTGAGGGAGACACTGATGACAGCTGTGGAGAATTGCTACTTTCGCTTTGAAAACAATAGAGGGCTCTAAATAGCACAGAACACCCTAAGCACATGCGCAGAAGGCATATCTAATGGTCAGCATATTTTGCATATTTGTACTTTATGTATGTTAAATTAAAAGAATAAAAATAATAGATTTATAAAATGAGCATAAAACATGAATTGGGAGAATTTTTTCGATTCTAATAGGGCATTTACAGTAATTTTGTAAATCAATGCGGCCTTTTGGATACCGAAGGCTTTGGCTGTTCCGATTACCTCCCCGAATGACAATTTCGCATTCTACGATGAATTACAGAAAAGTAATGGCTAAATTAAACGAAAATAATGTTACCTATCTTATACAAACTATGTCTTCAATGAATTATTTCGATTCTAGTAGGACAAATCTAACTTATATTTTGAATGGAAGTCAATATCTAATATTGTAATAATGGAATTTCGTAACATAACAAAATCCACTACAGTAACCTTCATGATGTTAACAGTAGTTTTCCAACATTGTTAACTAGATGGTGATGTAATTAAGTTATTGATATTTTCCAATTTGATGGCATTTTGCATTTAGCTACTTAAACAAGTAAAATGCTCACAAAATCGTAAAATAAATCGGTAACCAGCTTGTGTCAATTAATGTCATCATCGTTCCTTGTAAACACTACGTCACCGGATGACTACAAATTACAAAAGTCAAAGACGATAGATGGTTGTCTTAAGTATTTTTTGCGAAAAAAGTTATATGTCAAGAAACCATTCTATAATTTTTATGTTTAGTCATAAAATGAGCATAAAGCAAGACATGAGATAATTATTTCTTAAATCAGATGGAAGTAATTTTTCATCAGTGATCAATTTTGATAACGTTTCTGTAGCGTTATTTATTCTCGTATATAATAGCGGGAGGTAATTGGAACAGCGCCCAAAAATAACCTCTGTCTAGGTACGCTTGAATGCATAAAATTACCGTAAATGCCCTGTTAGAATCGAAATAATTCTCGGATGCCGGGCTCTATGCTTATTTTAACATGGATAGGCATTATATTTGTCAAAATTTTACACCTGGCTGTCGCTCGGTGTGAAATAATGACAAATATAAAGCCTACCCATGTTAAAATAAGCATAGAGCCCGCCATCCGAGAATTATTTCTTAATTAGACATGTATAATATAATGATTTATGTATAAATACGGTGAAACCTGTCTAAACTGAACCCGGAATTAAATGGAATCCTGTAGAAATTGAACTTTAAATAAAGTAAGAAATCCTTGTTACTTTAACCTGTATAAACCGAACACCTGTGAATTCTGAACACAACAGTTTGTTCCAAAGAGGTTCGGTTTAGACAGGTACCACTGTATATATTACAAGTTGTACCGTGGTGTACCAGGGTGTAAATAAACACTGAAGTTATTTAATATTAAGCTCACCTTGCCAAAGGCAATGTGAACTTTTGCCATCACTTGGCGTCCGTCGTCTGTTAAATTTTCACATTTTAATCTTCTCCTCTGAAACCCCTCAGCCAAATTATTTGAAAATTGGTAGGAAGCATCTATGGAATGTCCTCTGTAAAAATTGCTCATTTCGTCCCGATCGATTAACAAACATGGCCACCACAGGCAATTCTTGTTTCTGATTGGTCGATTTCTAAAAATCTTCTCCTCTGAAACTGCTTTGCCAGATGAACCGAAACTTGGTAGGAAGCATCTATGGAAGGCATTTCATAGATCGTTTTGTCCCGATCCATTAACAAATATAGCCACCACAGGCAATTCATATTTCAGATTGGTCGATTTCTAAAAATCTTCTTCTCTTAACCTGCTCGGCCAAATGAACCAAAACTTGGTAGGAAACATATATGGAAGATCCTCTATAAAGATTGCTAATTTCTTCGCGATCTGTTAACAAACATGGCAACCATAGGCAATTCTTGTTTTTGGTTGGTTGATTTCTAAAACTCGTCTTCTCTGAAACTGTTTGGCCAAATGAACCGAAATTTGTTGGGAAGCACCAATGGAAGGTTATGTATTAAGTTTCCTCAAAGCACAATGAAAGGTGAGCGACACAGGCTCAGTCCACTGAACCTCTAGTTTTTATATTGTGTGACGACGTTACACGCGATGTTGGTGACATTTGACGTTACACATAATTAACGTTAAAACGAACTTTCGCGTCCTCTTTTTCATTGTTTTCCCTTCCTTATTTGTGTTTGCATAACTTGGGTTTGTTTAGGGTGGAGGCGGAGTAGGTGTGTTTTGATGTATTGTTCTTCATTTCGGAATTTCACTTTTTATTTTTATTGATTTTTATTTTATTTTCGCTTTTTGCATTTATTTATTATTTATGTTATGTGACTGTACTTTATCAATTTTTCTTTGAAAGTATATGTTGCTCTAAAATGAGATTATCATATTCTGTTTGTTTATTGATTGATTGTATACATTGTATTCTTGAACATTTATCGTAATATCGTATGTATAATCCAGTGAAATTATAATTAAAATAATTCAGTTCACATTTTTAATTTTCATATATAAATCAGTTATATTTCGCGAATTTTTTAACTATTATATAATTATAGTTTCTACAATGCACACATTCTTTTTTGCAATGCTTGTTCAAAAATGACACACGCAAAAATTAAGGTCATGAAGTCATTAGCCTACTTGGCCCAAAGGGCCACGTGAGCTATTGCCATCACTTGGCGTCCGTCGTACGTCGTAAGCTTTTTCAAAGATCTTCTCCTCTGAAACTACTAGACCAATTGGAACCAAACTTGGTCTGAATCATCACTAGGGTGTCTAGTTTCAAAATTGAGTTCGGTGATGCCGTGTACCAATCAACGTAGCCGCTGTTACTATAAATAGAACATATGGTAAAATTGCAAGTTTTGGGTAATAACTCAAAAACAGTTAATAATATCAGAGTTATTGCCCTTCTTTCATCAAATTTTTAAAATGTTAATACTTTTCGTCTTATATTTCAAAAACTATAAGAAAAAAGTTTTAGTTCAAATTTCAATCATGTTCAGCATGTCAAGATCGACCTACCCTGCAATTTTTAAGTAAATCCCATTACTCATTTTGGAGTTATTGCCCTTTTTTCATCAAATGTTCTAAATTTTAATACTTTCATCTTATATCTCAAAAACTATTAGAGATAGAGGAAAAGTTTAAACTGCAAAAATGTTTATTACCTGTTGTTGTTATTATACCCAGGTGAGCTATACAGGCTCCTGGGAGCCTCTAGTTTTTAATTAGGGTCGTTCAAGTAAGCGGAAACACATTATTTTTTCAGCTTTGGTATATTTTTGTATTTTGTTTTCACTTTTCTGTTTGTTATTTTTCAAGTATTGATATCGTTTGTTTGTTTGTTTTTTTTTTATTCGCTTTTTTTGTTTGTTTATTGTTGTTTATTTGTTTTCATTTTAATAGAAAACTTTGAAAAATATAGCAAGATTGTATGTAGCGCGACATTATTTTGTCGTCGACAAGATAAAACGTTTACTGGACAAATTGGCTGAACTTCTACAATTTTACGTAGAAATCGTAATTTTTATCCGAAATCAAGTTTGTTAAGTTCGTTCTCTTCCACTGAAAATGCACATTTTTGATATCTGGATTTAGCACGAAAATTATGAGCGAAAAATATAGTTTTGAATGTGTAAAGTTTTATACTTCGTGATTTTTTTTACGTCAAATTGCAACTGGACATTTTTGTTGACCTTACTCCTTTAGGAATATATTTTAACTTTCTTTAAAAAAATCATTTTTGAACAGATTTCTTCGTTTTTTAAGATAATCACATTTGATATGTATACTCTTTTTGTGAAAATTTTGTAAAACATAGCAGAAATAAAGCTTCTTTTTGGCATGCAGATGTTTTTCCTTCAGCGTTACATTCTTTTCTTTCATTGAACTTACCGATTTTTTTCTTTCAAGCATTGCTTTAATCAGATATCGTTAATGAGGTTATAGAGTACGCTGACTCTGCTTCCGGTCCCACAAAAAATAGTCCGAAAAACGTATTTTTAGGTTTTTACTGAGAAAAATATAAAAGACATACGGATATTTTGTAACGTGTTACATGAGAAAATTGTGCGTTAAGGACGTTTTCTTCCAATAAATTCGTTTTCAAAAGCAAAAATAAACCTAATCTGATATAAAAAAACAATTATTCGTATAATTCCCTATACAAGCATGTATCGGAAATCAAAATCCTTCAATTTAAAAAAAAATTACATTCGTTTTTTTTTTTACTTATTTCATGTTCTATTTAGTCTAAGCTAGGTTAAACGTCAAGATACTGTATAAAATCTGTATATTAGTTTTCTCTATTATTTCGATAGATTAAACGTCAAGATACTGGTGGTCAAAGTATCACCAATAGCGCGCGTAACCCTAGTGTCCCAATATATATGAGATATGGACTACAAACAAATGATACACTAACCTCCACATTACAGAACACATACCATGCCTATATTCAAGACTTAATTCACTAAATGACAAATTCCTAATTTATCGAAACCTATTCTTAACGACCAATAAACTCATCAATTTTTCTGACACCAAGTCTTAATCTAGCATGACCACAAAAATTAACC